>JAATLQ010024052.1:7945-40869 GCA_013421005.1 Heliconius erato x Heliconius himera
AAAAAATATATATATATATATATATATATATATATATATATATATATATATATATATATATATATATATATATATATATATATATATATATATATATATATATATATATATATATATATATATAAAAACTTTAACATTTTTTTTCTTTCTACAGCCGTATCAAAATTATTCATTTGAAGAGTTACGGTTTGCGAGTGGTGCATGGGGTGGCGCTGGCGCCATGCTGGAAGGCCTTGGAGGCGGCGGCCGCATACCTGCCGAGCGGCTGATCGTTGATGGACAGCGAGATGGATCCTATATGGCTGTATGGGTGCCAAGGTCTCCCGGGACTTACGTGTTTAGATGCACTATGGATGATTATCCTACAGCACAGGTAGTGGTTTACGTTTCGTATTACATTTAATATTACTGAAAGCTTTACGGCATTAATGACGTCATTCGAATATCAATAACACGAACACTTTTTAAATGTGACCTTTCTACGTAAGATTATATTCAAAGATTGCTTCTCAATATTATTTAAGAAGTAAAAAAGGTTAAAAATAGTATAAAAAATCGGCTGTAACTTTTTGAGTTGCAAAGTATGTCATATTTTTGTACTTTAGTTCTGTTTAATTTGCCATAGGATTTAAAGATAGATGTTGCTGAAAGTGCAAACGATGAGTTTGCTGCGGAGCGATGGTTGGGTTCCGTGTCTGCGTACCGTCTGAGACGCTTTGCGGGAGAGGATAGTGCGGGGCTGCGGGTGCGAGCCAGCCCCAGCCTCCAGTCTGAGGAACTGGGCCGCATACCACCGGGAGCGTATATTGCCGTCTTAGAAGAGGTATTGTTCATGTGACTTAATATTGCCATTAATTATTATATATGATTGTATAACCTATACCGTTACAATTTATGACATGTCATATTCTGTTATTACCTAATTTGTTTACAGATACTTTTTTAATTTTCCTTTTTTAATTCTTTTATATAAACGCTATCTAATATACATTTTTTTACATTTAAATTACATATATAAGTATTATATATGATATATCCTTATATAATTACAACAGTTGGGGAACAAAGATGGCACTTGGGTTCGACTTAGTCAAGAATCAGCGCAGACTTATGCTGAAAGTAGCGCAGGCGTTGCTTGGTGTTTACAGTACCACGGACATCTTGATCGGAGCCTATTGCGATCTGTCGACGACGAAGACCCTCGAGTACGATTATGATTATTCTCTTAAAAATATATATTTTGTGGTTTGTAGATCATATAGTGTAAGGACCTAGCGGGACAAACATATGAAAACTATATTAAATCGTTTTTAACGTGATTATATTACTTTTCAACTAAAATAGGTATAAAGCATTTTTTTCTTTCTAACTTTTACACTACAAGAGTTGTGGGAGTTGTAGCTCCCACAACTCCTAAAGTATAAGTTTATTTTCTCGGTATCTATTAAAAATATCCTTAGGAAATTTAAAATAAACGTCACTATCCATAAACTCATTAAAATGTATATTTTTTCAGAATTGTTTAGATATTGTAAATAAGTCTATTTTTTGAGGGCACTTTTAAATACCATCTTGAAATTGATTACTGTCAAAGAAAATATAATCTTGAATTGACACATCATATGTTAAAAATTACAAAACGATCGAAGTCATGTAACACATCTCAAAATAAAACTATGGGTACGTGCATACAATAAAATTTTATAAAGGTATACAGTGGTATCATATATATATATATACAACCAATATATATATACAACCGTATATATTAAGCAACATTTCAACCTTTTGCGTATGGTGTATAGCACAACAGTGTGAAAAATAAGGCGAATAATATTTTAAACGATTGCATTGGTCTTTAAAATGTCAATTCTGAAGGAGCATCAATATCAGCAAATTATGATGCAAAAAATTATTTTATAGGAGAGAAAATAAACTTTTACCTTAGGGATTGTAATCTTTATAACTAACTTCCTTTCTATAAGACTTAAGGACAACAAATTTCAATGCAAAACAATATAATTTTGGCAAATATTATTCATTATAAGAATTAAGTTTTCATATGCTTATCCTGTTAGATTTTTTATTTAAGCTTACTTTTTAATATTTTTAGGAATACGCTGCGAATTGGGCCGCTTTCAATGAAGCTCAAATGGAACAACCTCAATGGTCAGAAGATGAAGCTGATGCCGCCAGCAATGGTAATTATGCATATATTAGATCTTATGGATATTAATATCAATATTAAAACTAAAGTGTGAATTCAAACCTTGTGTATTGTGATATTTTTTTTTATCTTACTCATGGGCGTTAGAATAGGGAGGGCCGGGTGGTCCGTGCCCACATAGGAAATTTTACTTAAAAAGTTACCCCGAAAAATAAAAAAGACAACATTTACACCGACATATTTGTTCAAAACTAAAATCCAGGCCCCCCTCCTCGAAAATTTGTCTAGATATGCTAATGAGCATAATATAAAAATACTTAAGACTGTCGTGGGGCAGGGACACGAGGGTGTGACTGTATCGCGATATTAATATTTTTATTTTTTTGCTGTCGCACTAAGGCAAAAACCCAGACTTGAGATTCACCACTCAACACGCAATGTCTCGAAAAATTCTGCGGAAAGTAGGACGGCCGGAGTGTCTTAACTAGGTTTCCTCTGTCTACCTGCTGTGTGCGGGATACGCGTGAAGCTGATCTACACAGTTTTATTAATACTGACGTATTATTACAGATTTAAGTTCTGAAGACAGACGTTTTCCGTTTTCCATACAATGTGATTTAACCAGTGAGGTAAGATTTATTTTGTTACAAAGTTATACTTGTTTCATCTTTAAAATAATAATAATTTAATAAGTAACATATTCCTATGTCTGAGTATGTTTGTTTTTGAAACAAAAACAAATTAATATTTCAGTTTAATAATTATACTTGTTTTAGAGTGATAGCGCAAGTACCAGTCCATACATGTTTGGAGAACCCAGTAAACGAGGGAGAATCCAGCGAAATGAATCCACTTCTATGCCTACACCAAGGTAGGCGCAAAAGGAATTTAGCAACATTTATTATATATAAAACAGTTGCCTATAATACATCTCTATCATCTTGATTGCATTCAGAGTATTTTAAACTAGTACTTAATGTTTTACACTTTTTATGGAATTTTCATTATCTATAGATTTGTATTTTATGATTGGTTATTCTAGTTTACTGTTTTATTTCTAGGTATTATTTATTTTTTGTACTTTGCAAATCAAATGCAATCTGCATTAGATTTTTTTTTAACATTTTTAATATGTTCGACAGGCGTATGCCGCGTCGTAACAATGGGAACAGTGGGGAATGGTGGCCAGCCAAGCATCGCTCCAGTGACAACGTGCGCGACGACTCTTTGCGAGAGGTACACTTTATATAAATGCTCCTCCTCTAATGCGTGTCGCTTTTGGCCGTTGATAACTGTCCCTCACAACCTTTTAATTTCAACCTTCTTTTTTATTTATAATTGTACTAATGCTTGAGATGTAAGTCGAAAAAAAAAAGAAGATTGTTATTTTGTCGTACGCAACACTTTGCCCTATAGACGGAAATCTTGGGGACCCAAGAAACAGAGCCGATCCGTGTGGCGCAGACGGGGACGCAAACTTCGCCGGAGAGCACCCTCGACGACATCGCCAACACTCACTTCGATGTCGCCAAGGTCCGTATCAGGTGGAACTGCTCGTTCGACCGCAGCTTTTTATGTAGATGTTCGCTTTCTAACTCTGTGCGTGTGACATGTGTTTGAAAATTTCTTATACTTTTCAATATGGCTTGATTTTTATGTAGTATGTTTAAAATGTTTTCGATTTCTAGGAGGAGAATCGTAGTCCGAAGCGGTTGTCTCGTGAGCGGTTGGTGCGACCGTCGCCGCCGCCGCTGCCGGCGCGCACGTCGCTGCCTCGCAAGTACGCGCTCAGTCCGGCGCAAGCAGAATGCTTACGATCAGTTTTTGCCGCACTATTATGGCACGAAGGTGAGTCGTTTTTTAAGTTAAGGGGCAGAACTCAACTGGAAATATAAATTTAAATAAATATTTTATTTATTCGTTTGCAGTCATATTTTGCACCCCTGCGCCACGACTGGCCTAAATCTTTAATTGCTATAAAAACACAGAAAACTTAATACATAATATGTTATGATTCTTTAATTATGACACAAGATCTAACTCAGCTAATGATACTTGAGGCTGGGATCTCAATCATCGTTGATTTTAAACTACACCATTGAATCATGTTCCCTAAAATGTTGAGCGCATTCAAGAAGAAAAGCATAAAACTCTTGCAAGATTTTTTTTTCGAACTTAAATTTTTAATTTTTATTGAATCCAAATGATTTTAGAAGTTTTAAATATTTAAACTTTCTTCTTTTTGTTGATGTGGTATTAGCATAAGCCTATTATCTCGTGCAAATCGAATTAAAACAAAGATAGATTACATCCGTCTTACAATATCTCAGGCATAGTGCACGACGCCATCGCTTGTGCGACGTTCCTCAAATTCCATCCGCAACTGCCGAAGGCGGGCGCGCGCGTGGTGACGCGGCCGCCGCACGACGCACCACTGCCCCGCCCCCAGAGACACTCCGTTGAAGTATCTAACGCAGGTATATATAAACGTCCATATCTTCTAATTTTGAATAATTTTCCACTTTTCTGTCTAAAAAAATCAATTATTAATTAATTTGTAATTTTATTATGAAAACAATTATAAACATAATAATGTTTTCCCCACAGGGCAGTACTTGCACATCCATCCGTCCACATTAGAATCGTTAACGCGCTCCGGCACTGAAGCGACTTCGAGTCGAGCGCGTAAAACAGACATAGATATGCCAATCAGCGAGGAAGATCCCGGCACTGCCAATGCTCCTGACGCTGGTATTATTTATATCCATTCTATACATATGTATATTTACTTGTATTTTCATCACTTGGAAGCGGAGATCAATCTAAAGTATTAAAGGGTTAACTTTCATATTTTAGATTGATCTCCAGCTTGCCATTCTCCAGCAAATTTCCAGCTTGCAAATAAGAAAATGCATGTTAGTATAAAAATGTCAAGCTTTCTTGAATTTATCTTAAACAGATCATTTGTATAATGGGATTTTTAATTTCCTAGTCTTTAATTTTTTGTTAATGATAAATTGTAAATTAGTAAATAACTAATTAAATATTTTATCGTAAGGTCAACAACAATCATCGGTGGTTAACGTGCTACCACCAGCTTTGCGCGCCCTCGTCGCATTGTGGGACGCACTAAACAACGCTGATCAATTAAGCGTCGCAACTGACAAGTATGTCATTTTATATGTATATCATTTTTTTTTTACTTAATAAACATTACATTTATTGCTATATGTTATAGAAATAGAAAAGATACCGTCGAGAAGAATGAGAACGACGATACTAAATTGAATATTATTCGGAAGAAAAAGGAAAATAGGGCTCCTCTTGTAGGTAAGTATTTAAGTCAATTTACTATTGAGTCAAAAAAATATAGTATAAATTTAAAAAGCCATTCAAATTTGAAATTTCGACGGACAGTCTGTGACAGGAAATGCTACAGAAAGCCTATATTCTCACTTCAAGGAATAAATTATTTTTATTTACTAGCTCATGTAAGAAAGTGCAGTGTTGAGTTCCCCTACTCCAACACTAAATGTATCGAAAATTCGCTGGTTCGTGGGGAACAATGTATATTAATACTTGGTACTCTCTATTTACCCTGCCATTACTAGGATACAGCGTAAAAATAAAAATAATTTCAATACAGTTGGTTGTGAGCTGTGCGGCGGTCGCAAGGTGCCGCCGCCGCTGGCCGCGCACATGCGCAACGCGCACCGCGGCTGCCACGCGCTCACTAACCGCGGCTACGACCGCGCCGGCCACTACAAGCAGGCCGACTCCCTCAACACTGAGAACCCCGCTGCTGAATGTGGACAACTTGCGCAAGGTACCTCACGCACACACCGATATCATCACCTCTTCTGTCTTCAATCACTCATTAGAATAGAGAGAGATTAGAATAGGGATTGCATTCATATTAAGCCGTGTACAAATTACTCGTGGCACACTCTCGAACATTTACTCGAGCGTTGTCAGCTTATAAGGCTGCATCAAAGTAGCTCCAGGTAGCTGCTCCCGTGTATTAAGAATGGCTGTCGATGTTGTCAATTGGCTCCACACACGCAGAATGGACAACGAAAAATGTCGCTAATTCATACAATTGTATATATGGCCTAATAATGTGTTGTTGAACAGAAAACACTACGCTGAGAATCTAATAGATCGCTGAAGCATGGTGCGTGTATAGAAATAAGAAAACCAATTAATAAAAGTTTACATGAATGGACTAGTTTGACTATCAACGTTTCGCTATAACCCATTCATATCGCGCGGCTGTCGCGCGTAATTTGTACACAGCTTTATTATCACCACACAAATCAATAACAATCTCGATGACGATATCCTTGAATTTTTCCTAATGTAAAGTTGTAGTAAGTGTAACACCGCGTTTATGATATTTTCACTTTTGATAACCGAAACAGTCAACGTATCACATCTTATTTTATATTTTTTTTGCATTTGTATTTACCATTATACCACTTTACTTTCACACACATCTTTTTATTTTGAACTATGCCGCTTTGTACACATGATTTCATACTATAATTTTTTTGATTGGATTTCTTCATTATGCCATTTTTTATTTGCTTTAAATTATGCTGCATATAATTTGATTCCTAATTTCAAATATGCTTAATTATGCATGCCTTATTATGATTATTTTATTTTTCTTTATTTTTTTTCCTTTTCTTCGAACTTCGCAATCCGAACAGACCTTATCGGTGTGAAAATTCGAGCTACGTTGGTAGCGTACCAACTGTGGTACATGTTCTGCGAGAAATGCCGGGAGAGGGCGCTAAAGGCGACTGCGCAGCAGCGCAAGGCCGACGGTGACGGTGAGCGGCCCGCGGGCTCTGAACGCGCCTCCCACGACCTCGACCACCATGCCATTAGGGACAATGCTGTTTTCCTACTGGACCTGGCGCCTTTGACTAACTCGGGTAAGTAATTATAAAACATGTATATTATATGTGCTATAGAAAAAAATATTCAAACTTTATATTTGTATATGTAATGAGATCATGATATAAGTATTTATAATAAACTATCTCGACGCGCCCTATTCTTTCTCCTAATCTTCTCTAGTGTAGTAGTCTTGTCGTTACGCAATAATTATCTATAAGTGCATACGCTCACTACTATTAATGGACTAAAACAAAAAAAAAACATTACAGTTGGTAGGTAAAATTCTCTATTACAATTTTTGTATAATAAAAATTGTATTGTTATATATTTGAGTTGTACGATGTAAGTATTTAAATGTTATTATTAATTTATATTAGACTAAAGAAATCTTGTGATTCTACAATGGCTACCACAATTAAGAGGAATAATTACATGTAAAGACACCAGATATCACAATAATTAATATTTATCAACCTTAATATAAAATAATGTAATTATAATTCAATATATATGATTAAATTAAGTATATGGCTTTTAAGTGCTATTATGCTATTTAATTGATTACATGGACATTTTGAAAAATATATATGTAAATAG
The DNA here is from genome assembly GCA_013421005.1 of Heliconius erato x Heliconius himera. Taxonomy (NCBI): domain Eukaryota; kingdom Metazoa; phylum Arthropoda; class Insecta; order Lepidoptera; family Nymphalidae; genus Heliconius; species Heliconius erato x Heliconius himera. The sequence goes on from JAATLQ010024052.1 coordinate 15,615, forward strand.
AGCAACTTATCTGTGATAAATGACGCCGGCGTCGATTTAAAAAAAATAGTGTGGCGCGTCTACTGGATGGCACTAACCAAGCGTGAATAGGTTGATAGGTCGACTAGCATATATATTAAATTAAATATCTTATTTATAATAAGAGATTTAATTTAATAAGTTATTACATCAATAAGTGCATTTTGTTGCGTAAATTTAACCTGTGATTTTTTAATTATTTATAAAAATTAATCATAATCTAAAAAAATATGTTTAAGTCGATTTATAAACTTGTTCAGGCATGTTATGGGTATTTTATTTGGCCTATGCCATCAGAAGCGTCCAGTTCGTCCGGTTGGCGGGAGCTGGGCAGTCGTAGTCCTCCCACTCCGCCTGGCAGCGTGTGGCAGCCAGCGCCGCCGTTCCAGTGCCTGCCGGCGTTGGGAGCGGCACCAAAGTCAAATGCGCCCGTGTCCGACACAGCGAGGTATCACTCGCTAGGTCGACCGATGCCTACGACTATTGTAAGTAGTTTTATTATGTTATTTTATAGTAAAAATAGCTCTTGAATGGATTTGATACATGGAATGCTATATAAGGAATTGAAACAGAGGAAACTTAGTAAGAATAGAGTTTAACACTCGCGTATTGTTTAGCATTGGATATCAAAGCCGTGTTTTTGTTGTTACCACAGCGAGGACATGAAAATAATCCAATTCCCGAATGACAATCAAACCTACAACCGTAACATTTACAGTTCGACTTTTTGCTAGTAGTGACGATCTCTATATATTTAATATGAGAGAAAGAAAGTAAGAATTATAATTTCATAGTTATTTATTTGAGGCCATCGTGGCGCAATATAACAACATCTGACTGTAAACGCAACGGTTGTGAGTTGTATCCTTACTCGGTTCTATTTAAATTATTTCAATTTCTCCACTTTGGACTTTGTTGAGTTCTTACATTTTACACGCAAAGAACGAAATGTTTTAACATTAGTCTCCTCCTGTTGATATTGCTATAAAGAACAAAACGGCTGAAAAACTTAATATTAACAAAAATTCTTTGAATCTCTATAGTGATAATAACTGTAGTGTATGATATGATAACTAGATGGCTCTGTCGTTTATCGCGTACACGCTAAATACTGACCATTACTCGTCTCTCGGACGTTGGGATCAGGCAGGCGTGAACGCGGCATGTAATGCTGTAGCTGATGCTTATAGTCTCCTATGGGCACATAAACCCACTGCAACAATTAATATAATATAGGAAGAAAAGCCGGCAACATCAAACGCGCCCGGGGCGCAGATGTCGCGAGTGCCCCGCTCGGTGTCGATGGGACAAGCGGGGGGCAGGGACTTGGCGCACGCGGCTAGACCACCCTTGGTTAATATAGAACCAGATACACAAGACACACTTTCAGGTGATAAAGCAATTATGTTACATACACTTATGAATGTTTATTTTTCTGGAACAAATAACTGTTTAACTTATCAGTAGTGAATGGCACACGTTATTTAAGTTAGGTTGAAAGGCGTAATGTATCCAGCTAAATGCGATTATTTTGAATTCAAGTTCCATATAGAGGAATATTTGTATTAATATTAGATGTTTTATAAGACATAGTAGTTTGTAACATGTTTCTGCCATTTCTACAAACAATAAATAGTATATGGATTACTTATTACTTCTTCAACCGTAGGTGCGGGATCATCGTTACTGGCTCAACCTAGCGCGGCCTTGCAAAAGTTAGTGGGTGGAGGTGAATGGGCTAGCGAGGGTTGCGCAGTATCTGCTTTCCAATCGCCTCATGTCGATCCTGAGACAATTATGCGAAGTCCAGTCTTAACATTCATACTTGCAAAAAGAGAACTACCGTCGTGCAGGCAGAAAATGGATGCCGCCGTTCGAATTAATACTATCAGACAATATGCCTTTGAAGTAAGTACTCATGGAAGTAAAAGCAAAAAAATGAATAGAAAAAATTGAATTTTTATTTGAAATTATATTTTTGTTTATATATTTTTATGTGTTACCCAGGCGTTGAATTGGCTTCTCCGCTCGACAACGCAACCGACAAGTGTACATGATGTCATGTGGTGGTTTTGTAATGCAATCGACAAATTTGCTCGCATAGTGCCTCCTCCACTCTCGTTTGAAGACAACAAAGAGGTATTTAAAGTACTTTATAAATAAAAATATTTTATACTAAGTATATTTTTTAAATATACATAATTTTAAACAGAAAATGCCAACAAACTATAAGACTATATATAGAGTGGTAGTGTCTCCGCTCCTTTTACAGGAGCAGCATATAGGGTAAAATATTACAAACCCATACCTAGAAAAATTTATCAAGATTCGTCAACAGTTTAGGCGTAGGTATTTTTTTTATTTCACTATTTTTATCCATACGTGTGACGCAGTTACGAATAGATACCAATAACGTAAACACCTACAAAAATACTACTAAGCGTTGCCGATCTGCCACTTGCATTCTCAAAAACATACCAGAACCTGAAAGGGTTATCTCACGTTCTATTTTACGCAATTACCTATTTTATATAATAAACTTATTAAACAACGTTCAATTTCACCGCCATACCTAGGACTCTTAATACATATAACAAACACTCTTTATACACTCTTTATATATTAAAAATTATACAATTTAAAACTTTTTTATTCATTTTATTCATAGGACCAAAAATATCATCTTTTTGTATGTATATTATATTGTATGGTACCAAAAACATTCTTCATTGAAGAAATTTTTGATTAGAAACCATCTTTTGTAAAAAAAATAATTAAATTAACAATTAACGGGAAGTTTTCAGCGTCAAAGTCAGATTTTTCGGGTAAAATTTGCATATTTTTTTATTTTGGCGTCCCATTGAATGGTTGATGAAATGACATAACAGTTCTTCTAAGAACAAACAAATCCATATCGTCTATGTTGATTTGAGGCAAACTCGTTTCCTTTTCGAAGGTGATTTAAAATTGTATTGTTTAATTGTCATATATTTTTTGCTGAGACATTTACTAAGTGACAAACGGCGAGTTAATTACACTTATTTCTTAAGTTTGGTTTAGAGTAGACGATCTGTAATCAATAATATTTTTTTAACATATTAACAAACATACAGAACGTGGCCAACGATTGGAGTCGATACGCAGTTCCCACAGCATCAGCCGCCGCCATATGTCCCGGAGGGAGAGCGGCCAGGGGGTCGCGCGCGGCCTTTCACGCCTTCCTTGGTTCAGTTAGTGCATTGGCGCCCTCACTGCCTCCCGCAAGCGCTGCAGCACTGCAAGCGGTGCGCTGCTGGGCGCTGCACTACTCGCAGCACGATAGAGCGTTCTTGCATCGGTTAGTAATATTCTTATACATATTAAATGTTGTTTTCTTAATATCGTAGTCCATCGTGTTACAGAGGCACGTTTGTTTTAGAAATGGAAATTAATATTTAAATTATTTTCATTTCTTTGGTCGTTAATATAAATACAAAATCACGTCGTTCCGGCACTCACTAGTGTTTTCAATTGGAGCAGAAATGGAAGAGCGGAGTATATTGACACTAAGTTTTTTACGCTCTGCAAGAAATAGCGTCTGCAGGTTGCAAGATTATTACTTCTAGTTTCTGCAATTCATGTATTTATATTTTGTACACTGTTAACGCTGCCTGGAATAGATCGCAAGTTTTTAGCGTAATCAGCAAAATTTTGTCTCATACCGAGGACAATGCTTACGAAGAAGGAATGGTTGGGGCTCTTCATGAGAGCTATCAAAGCTATGCTTCTAAGGTATTAAAAAATATTTATATATCCACTTATAAATATTCAGGTTAAAAAATATTAACTAATCTTTATATGGTCTGTTAATACTGATGTTTGTTATATATGTATTTTAAAAAAAATGTATTGTACATTCGACAGTTTATTAGGTACATAAATTATTCATACAATAATATATCTAGAAAAACCACAACAAAGGCAAATATTATTTAACAATATATACCAAAAATATTATTTAATATTTTATACTATAAATTGTCAAACATACTAACTAAAGAATCTCAGACATTTTGTGGTTGACTTTTTGTCTTTTTTCGACAGCCTAACTTCATATATACTTGTCCTGACGTGACCGGTTGGTGTGAAATCACTGTGTCTTCTCGTACTGGAATGGCTGGAGCTTTGACAGACGGCAGCACTGAAACATTCTGGGAGTCAGGTGACGAAGACCGTAACCGCGCTAAGTGGATCCAATTGTCTTACTCACGTCCCACACATCAAGACAAACCTCATATAGTATGTGTACACGTTGACAACACCAGGGACACTATGGTTAGTACAAATTGAAAACCCGTGTTTGCCATTTACGTCATGAAAGCAGAAAATTTGTACAATATATGTTATTTCAGAATAAAACGCTCTTGATGTCGTTCTTGCATAGCGGTGGAACTAGTGAAATGTCTCACATGCAAGATATTGAAGTAGATCCAAAAGCAGCCACTTGGGTTTGCTATACGCTACCAAGTAAGTTTTTTCTTTGATGTATACCTAATCTTGTATTTCTTAATTAATAGAAAAATATTTTATTATTTTAATATTGATGTAGTAAATAATGTCAAATTATAAACTTTAATGCACAAAGAAAATATTGCAAATTACTCAGCTTAACAAAATAGTGCAAGCGGGGGCTTATTATTATAAGTGATCTTCTATGCAATAACTAAGTTAAGACTAAACCAATATACAATCTTCTGTTGCGTTAAGCCTGCCTTTTGTACTTTAACTTTTGACTTTATTTTAACTTTTATTTTTGCTTTTACAAAGAAGAGATTTAATAATATTTTTTATAATTACTAAATTACAGGATCATCTAGTTCGTCATTGCGGGTGCGCTGCGAGCTACGCGGGCCCGAGCCGGCCGTGCGCGTGCGACAGATACGGGTGCTCGGCGCACCTGCCCGCACGCCCGCCCTTAACCCCCACCATCCCCTACACTCGCTTACAGAACGAGATACCTTGAGGGTATTCCGATTGCTAACACAACAGGTAAATTACGTGTCAACAATAAAAATTGAAAAGCGTTGAGTTCCGCCACTCTACATGCAATGCATGCAGAATTCGACAGAAAGTAGAGGAAAGGAGTGTCTTAACACTAGGTTCCATCTGCCTACTCTATTGTGTGCAAGATATAGCGTGAAGCTGATTTATTGATTTATTTTATTTTAACTTTGTTGAGATAAAACAACATCTTAGGTTCCACTATCACTCAATGTGTACTCAAACTCAAACAGAAATTGGAAAACGGGATGTAACTCTAGTTTGTCTCTGTTCTCCCTTGTACACGAAATAAAATGTGAAAATGGAAAAAGAATCTTCAATATATATCATACCAGGTACTTTTTTTATTCTAAGACAGTAGTAAATTAAAAAAAAAATCAGCTTCACGTTGTGTCCCGCACACTCTTTCCCACTTTCCGCCGAGTTCTGGAGGTATTGCGTGTTGAGTAGCGGACGCTGCACTATTACCTCGACACCAGAGCGAAGAAATGAAAATATAAATAAATATTTCATTTTCTCGAGTGGAGATCGAAGCCACAACCGATCGATATTACAATCACACTTTGTGCCCCTGCGCCACGACTGACCTCAAACTAGTAGTTTTAACTGGTTTTTTACTTTACGCGATCTTTAGAGTAATTTATGAATGACCTAGCTTACATCAAATTGGCCTTACTAACCTACGCAAGATTCCAGTTTGTCATTGTACTTCAATTTCAATTAATTAACTTCTCTCGGCTCTAACGAAAAAGGGGGACATTGCTTATTTTAAGAACTCTTTAGTGTTATCATAAGTATATTTATTTACTCTTACTTAGTTTATTTATATATTCATATAATTTGGATATTTCTGACTTTTAATAAACAGAATGTTAATAGATGTTTCTGTAGCACCATTCGTAATAATCGAAACAATAATTAACCTTAACACCAATTATAACAATAGTTCATGACTTCTTGATTATAGACGTTCTATTATCGTGAAGACATACATATGCTAGATACATATGCTAGATATGCTAGATATATAGTGTCAATGAATATACCACGCGCAAATTTTACAAATCATCGTATTCAGGTATAGTTTAGGATAATATATGAACGCAACTAATTCTGCTAATACAAGCACTTGATTTAGGTCGTGTCCTTCTTGAATTTGGAAAATATTGGTTTATTTTTGGCATCAAATGATTTTAAAAAAATAGCTAATGCTTTTACATTGGACGGCGAGACAATAAATAATGATATATCTAACTTTTTAGGTTTTCGGTAAACTGCTTGAGTGGGAGCATAGTAGCAGTGAATCAGGAGAAGGCGTTGCCGCCGAAGAAGCGGCGGGGGACGACAGCGACTTGCGTGAACATGTTGTTGGTATCCTCTTTGCGGGACACAAACTTACATCGTTACAGCGTCAGGTTGGTATTTACTATATTTATCAATATTATAGGTTTTCCTATTTCCATAAGAACTTTGAGAAATCCTCTCGTATCGCTTCCTTACATTCTAGAAGGTCTCTCAATGCTTTTTGTTTCAACTTTCTATGTGTAGTAGTTTCAGCTCTTAACAGTCTGTCGGTCACTCAGTTATTAATAAAGGTGATTTGTATAAATTATATAAGAAAGACATAAATTAGAACTAAAACTATTAGAAAAAATCTACAGAGGCATCCTAAAACATTTTTTTAAATTTTTGTCGAGTGGAAGCTTGCAACGTAAGTTTGAAGCATATAGCATAAGCAGCCGATTGAGCTGAAATTCTGTACACAGTAATACAAGTTTATTTTGAAAAGCGTTAGTGCTATTTCATTTTAAATATAAGATGGTGAAACGCCCAAGATTACGGTTTATTTTTAATGGACAAACATTGTGGGCATAAATAATGGGATGATTTGACACCCATGTCTCTGACATGCATTAAATATGTCGTAAAATGTAGTAAAAAATAAGTAATTTTATAGCCTTTTTATACCCATTGTAGGACTGTTTGTCACAGTAAAAAAATAAAATAGAGATGGCAGACTAATCGGACATTTAAAGGAAAGCTTGTTTGTTTGTTATTTAGAGGCCGGTTGTGGCGCAGTGGCACGAGGTGGGACTGCAAAACCGACTGGTTGTGGGTTCGATCCCCACTCGAAGAGATGAAATATTTACTTAAATTTATATTTCCATTTCTTCGCTCTGGTGTCGAGGTTAAGCGCGGCGTTGAGTTCTGCCACTCAACACGCAATGCCTCCAAATTCGGCAGAAAGTGGGGAACGGAGTGTCTTAACACTAGGTTCCCTCTGCCTACCCTGCTGTGTGCGGGATACAGCATGAAGCTAATTTTAATTTTTGTTTGTTTATTTAGGTAATGTCGCACATAGTGTGTGCGATAGGCTGCGAGGCGGCGCGCGTGCGCGACGACTGGGAGACAGCGTTGCTGTGCGCGGAGGCGGCAGAGCGAGCGGACGACGACCCGCCCACCGCGCTCGTACACCACCAACAGGATAACTATTGTTTTGAGATGTTATCTTTGGTATGATGATTGTTTATTTTGTGTTATATGAGGCCGTCGTGGCGCAGCGACACAGTGTCTAAATGTAAACGTTGTGGGTTCTGTTACTTGAGGTAATTAATTATTTTATTTTTGTCCTTCTGTTTAAAAGACAAGGCGCAGTGTTGAGTACCGTCACGCAACATGCAAAGCGTTAAATTTGGACATACCGGATATGAGGGATACAGTACGAAGCTATAAAAAAATATTAGTTATAAACTTGTACAAATAATAGTACTTTTAATATGTAGTATTGATTAACTGAAATAAGTTCACAATAGTACCAAATTTAAATCACGTAATACTCCGAATGCGAGAGGAAAGCGGAGAGCAGAGTGCATTGAAATCCTGTTATTTACGGGAACAAAGTGTGAAGCTGAAGAAGAAGAAATATTATAATCTATGTATTGTTTAGCTGTTGGCGTTAAGTGGGAGTGCTGTTGGTCGCGCTCACCTCGCTCAGCGCACTGAACTGCTGGCCGACCTGCTGGCCTTGTTGCACACGGGCAGCGAACGCGTGCAGAGACAAGTAATTATTAATACTTACTAAACAATTCATATATTTAAGGAACGTAAGCGCCCATTACTATTGACGCACGTTTATACTGTGTCACAATAGTCTATTGTTAAGTATCGACAGTCGATTACCCACCAAGTGATATGTGAGATGTCATTTCAGTCAATACTACGTACTTTTTATTTGAAATGTTATCTAACATATATAACTATTAATTTGCTTTTAATATTTGTCTGTCTGTACACAAAGATTTTTACTACTTTTGTTATCAGCCTGTTAGGATGATAATTAATTTTGTCAAAGTTTCTTCATAATTTGTTTAAATAATACGTAATAAGTAATAATAATATCTTTTATAGGTCATATCTTTACTACGACGAATGATCGCTGAAGTACCACCTCAGAAAATACTGGCAGCTTTAAACTACGCCGGTGATGTTACCACTATGTACGTTCATATATATAATATATGTTTTAGTATTTTAATATTTATCCAAATAAAGGTGAAAATTTTTTTTGTTAAGAGAATTATGAAAAGAAAAAATCCTAGAAGGTTCCCTATTTGACGCGGATATGTTTTTTATAAATTTATTTATTTAATGGCTTTTCCCTAAATAAAAACTTTTTAATAAAAAAAACTAACTGATAAATAAATTGTTTATAATAAATAATAATAAAACTTTAAATATCAACCTAATTCACTTGTCGTCACGTAGTATATAATTTATTTTTTTCGTTTTCAGTGTGACTTTATTGGATCACCTTGTGTGTTATGTGGGGAAAGCTATAACAGTTCAGGTAAAAGTGAAAGGTGGTGGTTCAGGCAATCCTGGCACAGTGACTCTTGGCTCTAGTGTGACACCCGCACCTCCAGCCGCCTGGTTCATGAGAGGAGACACTACCAAGAAACATGCTCACCTCGTGGCTAAACTACTTACTGATATGGCTGAAGTAAGTAACAATGTTTATATTAAGTCTTTGCACCTTTATGAATTCATTTTTTACTCAATATAATTAATAATATTGTGTTCAAATTTGCGAGTTTCTAAAAAGTTATCTATAAGGGGAAATGGTTAAATATATTTTTGTTAAATTAACTTAAGTATCACACATGTAGCACTGTAGGTACAGGGAACTTAGTGTTAAGACACTCCGTTCCCCATTTTTGTTAAGTCGCGGAACACAGAAACAGATAGAGACATTTATGCAGGATAAAGTATCAGAGCCGTGGGGCCAGGAGACGCGGACGGCGCTGGTGCAGTACGTGCGCGCGGTCGCGCAGGTGGAGGAGTCGGAGCGGCGCCCAGCGCGGTGCATCTCGTCGCCCGTCGTGTGGCTCGCTCTGGCCTCGCTGTGTGTCTGCGATCATCATCATATGGACTTGTATGATTTATTTATTTGTTTCTATTATATACTATAATACTAATAAATACGAGTAAAAATAATTTGTCTAAATAATCAACTGTTCAACCTGTAGGCCAAAGAGGTTTGATTACTAATGATACTTTCAAAATAATAAAATACTTTTGCCCCGACCTATTATAACGATAGAATACCAACTGTAAATACAACAAAAAATATAACTATATATTTTAAAGTAAGTGCCATATAATATTTCTTTAAATAAAATCATTCAGTTGTAATTTGAATAAAATAAAATAAATCAGCATCTTTCATGCAGATGATAGCTAACACTCTGTTAGCTTATCATTTCGCTTTAATATTTTTAACTCTGTATCCCGCATAAAGCTCGATAGGCATGGGGAATCTACTTTCAAGACACTCTGTTACCCACTGTCCGCCCAATTTTTGAGATATTCAGTGTTGAGTATCTTGTTACCAGAGCGTTGTAATAAAAAATAATTCGTTACCTCGAATGGGAATCGAACCCACAACCATCGCGTTTACAATCAGACTTCCCGCTGTGTCATGACAGCCTGTAATAATTTCGACCGCTAGTAAATTTAATATTCGTCGTCATTATATTCAGAATGAACGGGTCCAGTGAAGGTCGGGAGTCCCGGGCACGCGACTCAGCGGCGGAAGCGCGCCCGCACTGCACCAACCACGACGACGGCTCAACGGTCGCCGTCATAGAGTGTCGCTCCTGCGGCCCTCTGTGCGCCGAGTGCGACCGTTTCCTGCATCTCAATAGGGCCGCTAGGAATCATCAGCGACAAGTAAGTGAAAAAAGTTACTGGAAAATAATACTATGGACTAGATTACATATTATTGAAAATGGAAAGCTTAATGTTACAAATCGTAAAGGTATGGAGTAAATGATTATTTTATTTTATTTACATATACTTTTTATATTTACTTACTCTTTGTTCACTAATGAATGTTTATATTACATAATGTAATTTAATTTCTTTCTCATGTAAATGAGTTTGATGAAAATTAGAATAAATACCTTTAAACCGAAATTCGTAAAATAACCTACACTATATTTCTAAAGTCCTTGTGATTTTGAATTTAATTGAAATAAATATGAGAAATATGGTATAAACAATACCGATGATAACTTATATTTTCAAACCTAAATTATAAAAAAAGTATCATTGTTAAAAATTGTCTTTTATTTATTGATTTGCTCTACAGTTAATAAATATTTAGGAAAAAATTAAAGACATATTATTGTCGACACTTTCTGAAAAACTGCTTTGCGAGCCGGTAGTAGCTTCCTATAAGATTGACAATACTTTTTATATTATTTAATGATTCAAATTTCCTTGTAATGGCTCAAATGATTAAGAATATTTGATTTTTGTTTTAACAGATATGCAAAGAAGAGGAGAGTGCTATCCGTATAGATATCCACGAGGGCTGCGGTCGCGCTAAGTTGCATTGGCTACTCCTACTCGTCGACCGGCGCACTTTGAAGGCGTTAATGGAGTTTCGTGGCCTGGAGGGCGGGAATAACCTGCCCGCTGAGACAGAGGGAACGGTGGGCCTGGCTGGGACATGTCGCTTCTGCGGTGCTAGAGGCAACTCGGGTCTTTTGGCTATCGGCAATGTCTGCGCTGATCACCAATGTCAGGTAATTCTTGATATTGTAATTATTATTACCGTAGTACTCAATTTATATAAGCAGATATACCTAGATAGGTTTATTTGTTTTAATATTGTCACTAATTTTGTACAATATACTTAGTCACATGTATAAAAGGTAGAAGACAGAAATACTTTATGGCACACTTAGCTAACCCAATACGAAAGTTTCTAAAATAAATACAATATGAAAAGGCTGTCTTGTCACTAATAGAAATCTCCGACAGATTAACTTTAAAAAAAGGAATTAAGTTTTAACGGCAAGGGGTTAAGATTAAAAACATTTTATAGATTATAAAAAAAAACTATATTTGATTAAGAAATCAATTCGATTATTAAATTGTACAGGAGCACGGTCGCGAGGCATGCAGCCGCGTGCTGCCGTGCAGCCACTCGTGCGGCGGTGTGCGCGGTGAGCGGACGTGCCTGCCGTGCCTATTCGGATGCGCCGGCACCGAGTCCCTGCGGCAAGATGCCGACGACATGTGCATGATTTGCTTTACTGATCCATTGCAGGCCGCACCCGCTATACAGGTTATTATTGTTTTATGTTATATGTACTATATTTCATTATAAATCACATATATAATAATGAAAAACGAAATCATATCATATGGATCCAGCTGAAGGTGTTGCACCAGAACGTGAAACGTCACATTAAATATGATATTTTATATCATTACATTTATTTTCTAATTTCTTATAGCTTGGACTGTAGTACCACATATCAGGTCCAATTATATTTTAAATCATTCAAGAACCCCTCTAAATATAATCACAACATTTAAACCAATTTGATCCAGTGGTGTTGAAAGTGTAAGGAGTGTAAGGAGATAAACACACTTAAAGAAGAATTATATGACCAAAACTACTTGTATTGACTGATATGATATTTTTCATAGACTTTTATATGTACAAACACTGCACATTACGATACATTATGAGACTGTTTAAATAAACGTTTATCAGTAGAGAGAGTAGATTCACTTCTACTGCCATTGGAACTGACCATATCATAACCTCGCTATCCGCTCAATTTTCGACCATTCCTTGACATAAATATGTATATAAGATCATATATTTTTCTTAGAAAATCGGTCATCAACACATATATTGGGACTTTTTCAATTTAATAAAAATATGTTAAATTTTTATTATAATAAAGTTTAGAACAGAGAATCTTGACACTAAATTATATATACTAATTATACTAAAAATCGTTTTACGGATTGCCACCGATTTTTAGTGAAATTGTCATATACAGTTTGTTTTAAATGTTTTTTTTTGTATAAATATTGTTTTTTTATCGTTCTAGCTTGGCTGCGGACATGTTTTCCATTTACACTGTTGTAAGAAAGTATTGGCTAACAAGTGGGTGGGACCGCGCATCACCTTCTCCTTTTCTCAATGTCCAATCTGTAAGGTCAGTATAATAAAATATAAGTAAATTTAAGTAACAATGGGTTTTCTTATCATCATTTTTATTAAGCAATATACATATAAGGATAAAGGAGTGAACGCTGCCATTTTCATTCTCACGCGATTATTTTTGATTACGAAAAGTATTTTTAATTGTTGAGCGACTTTAATTTATTTCATTGAGTTTGATTAGTTTCTCATAAAAATCTCTAAATACTTTTAAAATCAGATTAAAACAACATTTTCTTAACCTCAATTAAAATCTAATCATTTCTCCTTAACATCTAAATTCAATTGTCTCTCGTAGAAATCTCTATTAAAGATAAGTTATTCGATGTACACCTCTCTTATTAGATGTTTGCTATACTTACTTTCTTTTGTGGTACAGAAATAAATGAAAAATTATATCTATATACAGGAAGACATATCGCACTGGACTCTAGAGGAGCTTCTGGCTCCGATCCGTCGCCTACGTGAGGAAGTGTCTCGTAAGGCTCTAATGCGACTCGAGTACGAGGGCGTGGCGGCGAGCGGGTCGCAGGGTCGCGCCCAGGAAGACCCCGCTACATTCGCTATGGAACGTTACGCGTACTACGTCTGCCACAAGTGCGGCAAGGTTAATGTTTTCTTTTTTACCTGACTACGGCGAAGCAAAAAGGCGGGATTTGGTTAGGACCTGTATGTATGTATGTGGGTATGGATGTTCATCTGTTCCCTCATAACTTCTAAGCTAGGTATCATAATTAGATACATGAAGTGTTGTTAGAAGCCTCTTGATCGTCCTCTGGTTATGGGCATGACGTTACGTTAAATTGACAACAGTGATCACGTTACGTCACACTCCGTTACCCACTTTCCGCCGAATGAATATTCATAATATTTTCATTTATTATTACAAGAACGTGAACACACAAAATATATAGGCTTAAATTGCTTATAGTTTATTATTCTAATAATCTTATAATGTTAACAATTTAAATGTAACATTTTATATATGACACCAGGCGTACTTCGGTGGTCTCGCGCGCTGCGAGGCTGAGAGCAGCGGCTGGTGGGAGCCCGCGGAGCTGGTGTGCGGCGCGTGCAGTGACGTGGCCGGCGCGCGCACCTGCCCCAAGCACGGCGCTGACTTCCTCGAGTACAAGTGCCGTTACTGCTGCTCTGTTAGTGTCACCTTTAGATCCATAAACAGATACACCCCATACACATCTACGAGTGTACGCTATTACCTACATGTAGCAGGGATGTTACGGACGCCAAGTTAGCGTTATATAAAATAACTGTAAAAAACAATATTAATAAGTAAAATCTGTTCTACTAATAACTGATGCAGGATAGCTGCCAGTATATGTAATAATAAAATTTTAACATTGACATTGATAAGAGCAACTGTTAAGTTTCTTCTTGGTTTGTCTCGGGAGAACTGAGTTCCGAGTGGTTGTTAGTGTTGAATTCTTTTGATAATTCGATGCCGGTTCAGCCAGCCAAACAAAAACAATTCATTTAGTTTAGACTCTGCCTAACATTTCCGAACTATCCAAAAAAATTATATCGGATTCTGTTAAGTTTGCGGTTAATTTATAAGTAATCGTTTTTTTATTTTGAATATTCTATAGATTCCGTTAGGTTTACGGAGCTCCATATCATCCCTGATATATAGGTCCGTACAGTGCTACCATCACTGCAGGGATTAATGATGATTTAATGCTTATATGAGGATACGCGTGGGAAATATGTGGCAATATTTAAGAGAAGTTAAAAAATATGCTTAAAGCTTAGCGTCAACATTTTAAAAAAAAATCGCGAAAACTGTTAAATATTTTATTTATAATAGAAAATTAATTAAATGAAACAATATATGTATATTTAGTAGTATGTCAAAAATAAACTGAACATAGATATTTTTTTCGAATCGAAATCATCATCCTCTAATGTCTTCAAATATATTAAACTAACTAGCGACCCACTCGCGGCTAGCGGTTTTGCCCTCTTGAACTACACTAATATTTATTTAATAATCTGAATTACTTTTATTTTAAATATCTTCATAATATTAAAGACAATATCTATACATTAAAAACTAAAGTTGCAGCCGATTAGCCAATTATAATAATGAAAACGGCATTTAAATCGGTTAAACCGTTTCTGAGGTTAGCGTGTATAAACGTACAGACAAACATTTTAAAATTTATTATTTTGGGTTCTATTACATTGATACGTGGCCGAATAATAGTTTTTTCTCATTTATTTTCATGTACAGACAGCGATCAGTTACAATTTTATTATATGTATAGAAATAATGATTTGGATTCATTCATCAATTAAAAACCATCATGTCCATCCTCTTGGTCACAACATATATCTTGAAAATCTATTTGTGCATTTATATTACATGTGCATTATGCATAGATTAAGTCTCCTATTAGAACCTTTTTTAATTTTTCTATTGAAATATTTTTTCTTATTGCCTTATGAAGCACTGTTGTTCATGTTTATTCTACAATGCATGCAAAATAGAACGTTTAATACATCTGCTATGTAACATTTAGAGTTTTTACTAAAAGTAAACTTAAAAATAAAACAATGTGGTTTCAATTAACAGGTAGCGGTATTTTTCTGTTTTGGCACTTCCCACTTCTGTAACGCATGCCACGACGATTTCCAACGAGTCACTAATATACCGAGACATCTATTACCACAATGTCCTGCTGGTACGTATGTTATTAGCACTGTTGTATTGGATTTGTACTTGCTTTCTATCTATATTGTTTTTTTAGGGAAACTGTTCTGCACGTATTAAGTACTTATATGTTTATAGTTAATTTGTAAACAAAATATTAAAATCTATTTATTAATATACTATGGTTAAAGAAAGTTTTATTTGTTTGTATATTAATATATAATTTTATAGTTTACATTTATTTTCACAAAATCATAATAAAAATAGAAAGTAAATAATCATAAATAGTAGTTTTAACAATAGTTAATACTTTGAAATTTAAAAATAAAAAAAACAAGTAAGATTAATGATATTAGTAGTAGGTGCTATTGCAAACGTGACAACATTATTCATAAAACATACTTTCCAGGTCCCAAAGGCGAGCAGCTGCCCGGCTCGTCCGATGAGTGTCCCCTGCACGTGCAGCATCCCCCCACTGGGGAAGAGTTCGCCCTCGGCTGCGGCGTATGTAGACACGCGCACGCCTTCTGAACGACCTAACACTAAATACTCCCATACAGTACAGCGTCGATCAACCGGGCCGCCCAACTCGCGCATTCTTCGCGCGTTTTAATAGACCAATAGATGACTTTTTTAAAGAAACATTTGTGAGTTGTATGTTTTGTTGAAAGACTATGATTTATTACTATTATTTTTCATTAAAAATATAATGATGTAAGTAAATTTGTTGCACATTTCTTTGTGGATAAAAATGTTCATCTGAATGAATACAATCCGATAATCGGATAAAAAAATCGATTTTCCGAACACCCATATCCGCCAATAATTTCGGATAATCGACGCTCTACTGCAATTTAATTTAACTTAGTAACATTAGATCTAAACCAAATGTCGTTGTTATTTCTTTTCCATTTTTTCTGATCTTTGGACAGGGTTATGAAGTTAAGTAGGCTAAACTGCAGCATGAGTGTGCAATTTTTGTACCAATAACATTGTACAACATTTTTCAGTTCAAGATGTGTGAAATTTTCAACAGTATGTCACACGGCCATAGCAAATAAGCAATAATTATAATATAAGTATTACGTAACGGCGTCGTAATAACGAAGCAAACGCGTATGTTTTAATTATACATAACTGGAATATTTTAACGAGGACATACAGAGACTTCAGAACACATTGACGGCGATATAAAATTGCTTTTTTTTTTAAACTATTCAATTTACTTTAGTGCTTTAAATGCTTCTAGCTCCTAGCGACCGAGTTCTACTGAATAGGGCTTCAATATAGGACGACTAAATGTGTAAAGTTTTTAAACATTTAGATATTTCAAATAATAGATTTCAGTTGAATGACTATTGACTAAGCAACTGACTAATAAGTGAACTAGCGAAACCTCCTCGCTTTTAGTATGCAAATTTTACAGAGTTGGAATTTTTGGAAATGTGTACTGTATTTTAGGTAAAATTAACTTTTTATCCATTATCGGCTATCGTGTGCACTTCTGGTAGGAAAACAAAGAGTTAAATCTAATTAAATTTAATTTAAAGTTTTATTATATTTTATTAATATTTATATATTGGTATCTTTAAGTCGTTTTTTTTATTCTGCGAGAATAAGAGTTGTGAAAAAATAGTAGACACTTGAAAGAAAGATGTGATAACATATCTTTTTCTACATGCACCGGGACGGCTTTTAAATTAAAATAATTAATTAAATCACTCGAAAATAAAATATTTAATTATTATAAACATTATTAAGTAGAAAGATTCATAAGCTAAAGACTAATAAAACAACTCATATAAAATATTTGCAAATAAAAAAATATGATAAAAAAATATACCAATAAAATCATTGATGAGCAAACAATTTAGAATATATTTTTGGCAATGAGCACTGAGCAAAGAGTATATAGGTGTTTAATTACGATCTGACCTTATAAATTAAAGAACCTTTTTTTTTCTATGCGCATTTCATACCATCAATACATGAAGTTGTAATATTTTTTTGGGGGGTCACCGATATAAAAACATATATTTTATGGCTTTATTTATTACATGGGTCAAAAAGATAAACAAAACAATATTGGAAATTGATAAAAACTATTATTTTTTAGTATTTAGTATGTTTAGTAGGTGCTCTGACAATTTTCAAGAACATATGTCCTAAATTTAAATTTAATGAGTTAACGGCAGTATGATATCATACTCTAAAAATCAAAATGAAAAGTGCAATTTATGGAAAATCACCAAAGTTTTTAGTGTAATCAGAAGTTAGAGAAATTTCTAGTTGGATCACTTGTAAAAGTGCAGAGTGCTGATCAAACAGTTATAATATTGGCTATTGAAAATACAGGAAATTCTCAGAGTAGGTTTACTGAATTGAATTCTTATTATTGTTTTCTTTTTAATTTTACCATTACTTACATATATATCTGAGAAGTTCCTCCATATAAAAAAAATCAAAACCTAATTTGAAAGAGATATGGGTGAAAGTGTTTCAAAACTTAATTTTTTATGTTAAATTATATTGTATTATATTAAAAAAAAAACTTATATAATCATAAATACATACTTACATGTTGAATTAAGACAGTTTTAAGTATTACCTTATATTCTTATTATATATCGTAGCTGTAATAGAAAGTATAGTGGACGTTGTAATTTCTTGTAGTCGTCCTTCTTATAGTTTTGTTTTTATTTAATTTAATAGATTTCAATGTTATTTAATTTAAGAATATTTATTAAATTGCCTTCTAGTCGATTTGTTTGAATATATTTGATCTCAGTTATGGCAAACCGCTAATATTGGAAATAAAAGTTGTTTTAACGTTGCATTTAAAAAAAATTGCATGCATTTGGCATTTGGTGAGATCATTTATGTTAGTTAAATAATAATTATTATTAAATTACTAAGTTAGTAATTTAGATAATATTTTATACTATATTAAATTTATTTATGTCTTTCGATCTAACCACCATAAGTTACAACTGGAACATCACCATGATTTTACATTCTGTACATAAGTACAGACCCATTTAGAAAAATAAAATGATTTTTATATAATATATATATTGGTTAAGGATATCTGAACTCCAAACATATTTTATATGATTTTAAAGTATTGGTGATGTTTGAGGGAAAAACACTAATTAATTGAACATTATGTTATTTAGTTTTCATAATCTCTTTGTGTCGTACATTTCATATTTAATCGAATATCATAACATTATACACATAAACAAATGTAATAGGTGTTGTAACAGTTTCAATATCAATGTCTCCACGATAGTTACATATGTGTCAATAATATCTCCATAAATAGAAATTAACAAATAGAAATTTGGTATGCAAGACAGATTTTAGTCGATTTTAAGTCGCTAACCAATATCCGCTATCTCGAAGAGATCATCATCTGGCGTAAATATAATCTAAAAAAGAAATACTAATAAATTATTTTGTGAAATTTGGAGGAATTATTGAGACAGCCTTAGAATAATATTAATAATTATTATTATCAACATACTCAGTCAATTCAACTTTGGAAAATTTCTCCTTGTTCTTGTCTCTTGTGGATTTATCGCAGTGTTTGACCACTTTACACCTGGGATGCGGAAAAAGTTCTTCTAATAAAGTCTTACCCTCTTAACTCTATCAATTTTGTGTTCTGAGTTCTATTATCTGTATTCAATATTATATACATATATATATACAAAAAGAAGAGAAGAAATAATTCTTGGCGAATTTTGTAAAATTATTTTTAATATTCACACGAAATCTATATATATATGTCCTACTATTACTATATTGGATGCACCTTAGTCTTCTACATATAGGTTATGAACTAGGTAAGAAATTTTTCAATAAAGCTTACAAAATATGTATATTTTGTTTCTTTTTAGCCCTTTTTAGCTTTATTGCAAATAATAGGCAGAAGGAACACTTTTCACTGTCCAATGCAACAGCCTTTGATATAATAACATATATCTGAAAAATATGTACCAACTGCACTTAAGAAACAGATTTAAGCACTTTTAAGACAAAAGCTCTTTATATAAAACAACTTGCATTTTTAAACAAGTGAACCGAATGTGTATTGTTAAAATATCGTGAGACTGACTCGTTACAAGGCCCAAAAATTCAACATGTATGCTAACAATATTCGTTATAATTTTGCTAAATAATTTTCTATATATTTTTCACTTTCTTAATTATAATATAACAAAATCTAGAAATTATGCCTATGGCATAAAAGTAATGTACTTCCATCAAAACTTTATACATATATGCTTCTTAAATGTTTTTACATTCATATCATGTACGTCTGATTAACGTACTATTAACATTTAAACCTTTGAAGAAATTAAAAAATACAAATACAGAAAATACTATCGACATGCATCTACCAGTCTTATCTATGAGTAAATAGTTGCAGGGCATCTTGATAGAGTGTTGAATGTTTTGATAAGTTCGCTTCAAGAGATAGAATCGCCTTTACTTCTGATATCTCTTTATCACAACTATCTAGGGCGTCGGAGTCTGACACATCTAAAATATTAGCCAGTTCGATTTGTGTAACCTAATGTTAGATATTAACAAACCTGCGGTGAAATGTTTAATTTCTTCAATTTAAAGGTAGTTGCAATGTTTTTCATATGTATTTTTTAAATTCATTATAGTGTTTATGATAATAAGTGTGCCAATTTGCTACCTAAGCACCTAATCTATACTTCGAGAAGTAAGAATTATTGATTTTCACAACTACTTATACTTTTGAACAGAGTTTGCTCAATTGGCGCTTAGTCGGACCACACCTGTGCACCTTGGCGGTGGCTGTCAGTTTGAACAACACCTGGAGAGCTCCACGCGAGGCTTTTCGCTACGGTGGACTAACAAGTGCACTGTTAAACACTGTAGCATTCGTGGGTATTGCGTTGCCGGTCGTACTGTTACAATTAGCTGTTGGCCAGCTAAGCCAGCAGGACGCGGTCGGAATATGGAAAGCTGTACCATTTTTTCAAGGTATTTTTATATAATCATATATAATAAGTTTTGTAATAGTATCTTTGAATTTATTCAGTCTGATAAGGTAACAAACATGTGGCTTAAAGTGTGCTTGGTTTCTGACAATAAATGTACCGTTTGCCTTATTTATAATTTGTTTTTTTGGCTTTAAAAAAATTAAAATTCCTATAAAAAAGGTACAATATAATTCGAACGTGGTGTGTTCCAGGTATCGGATACGTCAGGTTGCTGATATCGTGCATAAGCGCTGTTTATTCGATGGTCTACGTCGCCATGTCTCTTACTTATGTTCTGTATACCTTAAGCAATACTTTGCCATTGTGGGGATGTTATGAAATTTCGGAAATGCCAGTAAGTAAACAAGTAAAATTATATATGGTTTTTTATTCTGGTTTCAAAATATAAAATATTTAATTTCCTGGAGTGGGAGTCGAATGCACAAGCTGGTGCATTTACAGACGCACGCCACGACTGGTTACTAACTGCAAGCAAAATTATGTAATTTGAAAAAATATTAAATCACATAGCCCGATTTAAAGTATCAACCATGAAACTTTTATTGGTCACAATATAATAATGAACTACTTATAACTTACAATGCAGTAAAATCTTTATTTTTTATATTATAACTAACTTATAAGTTTTGACTTCTATCGTTTTATCTATCTTAAGTTTTGTTCGTCAAAAATGTCTCATTAATTAATAAATGAATGTTTTACAGGATGATCGCAAAGAAATATTTTACAATACATTATCGTGCTTGAAGTAAGTAAAGCTTCCTGATAAGAATTTCAATAAATAGGTACATTTTAGTATACGATTTCGTGAAGGCAAGAGTAAATTGTTATTTGCTATGTCACAAACAGGAGAGAAAAACATTTAAAAAAACGTACGACAATGTAAACCATAAAGATCAAATATTAAGGAATTGCCTAAGCATAGGTCATTTTATTTTGCGATTGTATTAATAAAATACATAGATACATTTTAAGTTGTTCGTTTGAAACATTTTTACAGTTCCTCACAGATTGTTATTATTTTATTTTTCAGTGACAGTTTTCTGGCGCCGATCAATGAGCAACCCGAATATTACGTAGCTCTGGCGTTTATTATTATTGTTCTTTGGATTCTGTTTCCTTTTATGTGAGTAATGATCCTAATTTATAGTCCTTTGTTACATCACTACGCTACAATCCGTCCGTACGTCGTATAACAATACACACCTATTATGTTTTATTCAGTGGCTATTGAATTTTTGACAACTTATTGCCTTCTAATTTACATACTTGCAGGTATTTGTACGTACAACTTGTAATTTGTGATTTTTTTTCTAACACCATTACTTAATTATTTTTAAACAGACAAAACTAATTTTGTTTTGTCGAAAATCAAATTTATTTGTAATATCTCATCTACAGAAGCTTTCTGCTTTTTTCTCTGCTTTCATTTTATTATTTCATTAATATTTGTATCAATTTCAGTCTTTACAACCCTGTTAAACTTATGAAAAGAATTTTATATGCATTTACCTCGCTGGTACTTTTATTGGGAGTGACCATAGTTAGTTCTATTGGTGACAAACGAGACGTGATTTCGTTTAACAAGAGTAACAATTGGAAAAACTTCGTTACACCTAACATATGGCACGGTGCTATAGCTCAAGCTTTGTTGTCTTCTCAGACAGCGGGTGGCTATCTTATTTCTTCAGGTGACTCTATATATGCCAACACGAATGTGCAATGGTAAAATATTTAAGAATATTTTATTAAATATAATACTACTAAATTAAACATTAAATATTATTCTTTGGTAAACGAAACTTAAATTTTCAGGACATCTATACTGATTGTAGGCGGTAACCTCATAGGCAGCTGGCTGGGAATACTATTTTGGTTTGCTATTAGCGGTGATGGCGATAAAGCATCGAGCAACATTGCAGTCCTTGTCCATATATACAAAAAGTTTATTGACAATAACCTGAGGACGGTGTGGCCGTTACTTACCTTCCTTTTGCTCGTAATGTCAGGAGCTATAACTATGGTATATTATTTTTTCTTTGCTTTGTTAGGATAAAGAAGTCGTCAGTTATTTTTTTTATTTTAGAAATTTGACTTACGTTGAAGAGAATTCAAATAGAAGTGCTGTTTAACAATATCATATAGTGATAAAATTATATGTTCCCATATTATTTATTTCAGCTTACCTTCCTATATCCCCTTTACGATCGTTTCCATCGCGTGGGCGACTACAAGTGGCGGCATGTATCTATGGGGAGCTCGATTATAGGCGCAGTTGGCACGCTGTCTATATTGTTTGTAGGGCACCCAGCTCTTACATTATTAGAGGACACCGTCGTACCATTTCTCCTCAGTGTTGCCACTGCAATGGAGGTGTCGGTATTTATTTTTATTTACGGTGAGTATCAACGAATTATGTGAAGTACAATGTGGTCAATTCGATTCAATATAAGTTAGCTTGTTACATTGATTTATAAAAAGATATTTGAATACTTAAATGTATTTGCTTAATGGTTCGAGTTGCATTTGGAGGTACATATGTTAAAATTCAAATTATATATATTTTCCCGGTCCATCAAGATATAATAAGTCGTTAAACTTTGCTATGCAATATAAGTTTTGTAATGTGGAGAACGTAGGGTCTTTCCGCAAGAATTTTTTTTTAATAACTGGCTGTTTACCGGCTTTGTACTTAATGCGGGAAATAGGCGAAGATGACTGAAAATATTTATTTATAACGCTTACTGGTGCTTACTATTTCATTTTCTGTTTCAACTACCTATATGTATTTAATCATCCTATATTGATGTTCATCTATCCTCAGGCCAGAAAACATTAGTTGCTGATATAGATTTTTTAATAGAAAGTAAGCTGGCGAAATATTGGATACTGGGTTGGTATGCCAATCCAGGCATAATGATTCTATTTACGGTGTGGTGGTCTATATTATTCTTTTTGGAAGATCCGAGCTGGACAGAGGCTCCCTGGAGCAGCTCGGGTATTATTGCTAGTGCCTCTACGACTTTAGTAATAATTGTGATATTTGCAGCCTTATCAGTTGCGAAGCAAGTCCAGTATGACTTCCTGGGGGTGAGTTATCATTGGTATACTCGTTTAGGCTATTTACATTTTGGCATTGCGAATATTTATACTTGATGTGAATGCGAAGTAGCTTCATAATTTTCCGTTAATGTTCGTCTGAGGACAAGACCTTGCTAGTAAACGCTCATAACATTTGCCTCGTTTGATGTTTCCTCATGCAGTGCGACACATACCTATACTTTTCGAGGAAGTACCAAATTTTGGGTTTTATTGCAGAAACTAAAGTCGTCATTTAAGCCTTCGAGGCACTGGGGTCCCCGCGATCCTATCACACACCACTACTGGCTCGCGAGGCGGGAGGAGGCCGATAGGACTACAATCAGCACACGATATCGAATACCGAATGACAGATATCGAAGGAGGCAGTTGGGGCAATTCTCTGGCAATTCTAGTTTTGCAGACGTTCCGCGCGTTGTTAAAGTGGATCTTTCTCCAGATATCAAAAGAAGATCTAACTCAGATGACTGGTTAGTGATATCCCGAAAACAACATATTGCACAATTGACTCAAGACACATATGAAAGTCGAAAGCGATCAAGGTCCTTATATTGGAATCCCATCAAGACCATCCAGTTGCGAAGCATTATTGATTTTCAACATGCAAGTGGAACTAACAAAGATGTACCCGACAGCTCTACACATTCTAATAAACCGACAAACAATAATATTATATCGAATATTAATAACGACCTTGTGTGAATTGTAGAGATTAGATTATGTATGTATGATGTGTGTAGTTTGTTATATCTAGTCACGTTTAGAAACACCAAATACCCACTACTAAGTTGGTACACAATTGGCAGTGTTTATTTGTTAGAAATAAAAAATAATACATTCAATATTTTAGTTTTCATTTAACGATATAATGTATAGAACTTATTTATATTGTAATCAAATCAGCTTCACGCTGTATCCCGCACACAGCAGGGTACCTTATGTTAAGACACTCCGTTCCCCACTTTCTGCCGAATTCTGGAGGCATTGCGTGTTGAGTATCAGAACTCAACGCCGCGCTTTGCCTCGACACCAGAGCGAAGAAATGGAAATATAAATTTAAGTAAATATAGCATCGCCTCGATCGTGATCGTGGGTGCGGATCGAACCCACAACCAGTCGATTTACAGTCACACTTTCTGCCCCGGCGCCACGACTGGCCTCTTATATCTTATATAGGTATTATACAAATCAATATGATAACGAGATGTAGCTCTATGTCGTGCCATCTGAGATGGAGAGATCTCTATCCTGTAGAAGTAGAGAGGCTGCTCGTGATGATGATATAATATAAATACACTTTTATTAATAGTTATTGGAAATTCAAGAATAAAAATATTGTTTAATTTCCTTCTTTTATCTTAAAACTGTTATACAATTATGATTATTTAATAAAATTTTGTGAGTGTAGGTGATGAGTGTTATATTTGTAAATCTTATACGATTCGTAACAAAATTAGTGATATATTTTTTTATTTTTTCAATATATTTTAGTAATTTCGTAACATATATTGTAACTTGTGGGCAACTCGCGGCTTTGCCTCCATACCAACTGTAATTATTTTATTACGCTGCATTTGCCATAAGATTGATTACAATCTTAATATAATTCATAATATAATTATAGTTTATACATTCAATTATTTTTCATATTTTTGGAAGTGCAAGTGGTACGTGACGGCTCGCGAGGACGAAATCGGCGGCAATATGCTTACGACCGTTAACAGAGCGTTGAATTATTTTAATTTTACGTTTTCTCGAAAAGTATATAGTCCATATATAATTACATACTATAAAAGCCAAAGCTAATCTTCATATTTTTTTCTGGATGACGGAATAACTTTTGCTGGTAAGTTTCGA
>JAATLQ010024052.1:40969-75141 GCA_013421005.1 Heliconius erato x Heliconius himera
CTTGAACGTAGCGGGACTCGAACCCGCGCCTCCTGGAAACCGACCAGGCGCTCTGACCACTAAGCCATACGTTCTCATCAAGCTACGTCGAAATTTTTATACGCTTGTTACAACTTATTTATGTTGTTAGTATCTCTGTAGGGAGATTTTTACAAATTTCCGCTACCCAAAAATAATTACTAAGAATTATCGTTTGGCAAGAGAGAATACTATTTTTTAAACATTATTTAAAGTGTTATTCCACACTTAGGAAAGAAAAGCGTCTGGTCGGTTTTCAGGAGGCGCGGGTTCGAGTCCCACTACGTTCAAATTTTTATACGTTTTCTAAATAAGTATAACTTTCGATATCTTTGTCAAATAAAATACATTGAAACATTACCTTGCAATTTTTAATATTTTTTTGCCACAAAATGCCTTATTGTGACTTATTTATAATATAGGGTGTCGCGGATATTATTTTGGAACGAATGATTTTTTGTCGTACAATGTACTTCCTGAGGAATGTAGCTTTCATGCAAAACAAAAAAAAAGTAAATCGGACCAGATCTTAGCGTTTAAACCACTGGTTCCCAACCAGTGGTCCGCAGACGCTTAAATATGGTCCGCGAACGATTTTAATTATATGACTGGGAATGGTGAGGCGAAGTTTCTGTTTGATTATAAATAAAATAAAATAAATCAGCTTCACGCTATATCCCGCATACAGCAGGGAAGACAGAGGAACTTAGTGTTAAGACACTCCGTTCCCCACTTTCTGCCGAATTCTGGAGGTATTGCGTATTGAGTGGCAGAACACAACGCCGCGCTTTGCCTCTACACCAGAGCGAAGAAATGGAAATATAAATTTAAGTAAATATTTCATCTCCTCGAGTGGGGATCGAACCCACAACTAGTCGGTTTTACAGTCACACTTTGTGCCGCTACGCCACGACTAGCCTCATCCTTCTGTTTGATTATCACAGTAAATTTTTATTTTACCTAAATGCCCGTGGTCCCTCCTACCCAGAATGATATAATAGTGGTCCTTGATAAAGAAAAGGTTGGGAACGCCTGGTTAAAACAAACAAAGTCTTTCGCTTTATTATATTAGTATAGATTGCGATTAAACCGATTGAACAGCAGACTGGATCAACACAACTACCGGTTTACAATATGCTGTCTACGTGATTTTGTTCTTGTTTGTTGACCTCCCTTTAGGCAGATGACTGGCTGTCCCTGTACAGAGCCTTACCTATTATTTGTTATCGAGATTTACACTCAAGTATGCCTGTCGCATGTCAAGTGCGTCACTTAAAGGATGTGGTGAAAAATAATTGCTCATTATACTCTATACGTTGCTACTAATTAATTCACTGATAAATGTGCTATAAAATTTATGGTACGTCCATTTTAGACCGTACCGTGTTATACAGTAGCTTCTAGTAGAGTATATTATGTGATTCATTCATGTTAACATTATTCATGATTCTTGCTTTATTTAATTGTCACAAAAAATATATATAGATTACAAAGAAATACTTAATAAGGGTTCCGTACCTCAAATGGAAAAAACGGAACCCCATTGTAGGATCATGTTGTTGTCTGTCTGTCCTTCTGTCCGTCCGTTTGGTAAGACCATTTACCGGGAGATCGCGTGTAGGTATCAAATATTCAAGTCTACGGTACGATATTCGTCGCGTAATCAAAATCTATAGGGTACTTCCCGTGTTGACCTACAGTTATGAAATCTGGAACGAAGTGAGTACTTACATTACGAACGAAAAACAAATCGAAAAGTGAAATTTATAGTTATTTCATAGAAAAAAATCTTTACACACTTATATTTATAGTTAATTTCATACTATAATTAGAGCATACACCCGCACACTTATGTTTGTCAACCTTTTTCCTCGTCCTCTGTACTCCTGTTGACTGTAATCTGTGGATTGTAAAATCCTGAATTTGGTACAAATCCGTCGAAGGGAAAATCCAACTCGCACTTAAGGACTATTTTTATATCTTCACGCATCCATCGTATTTAGTGGGGTCGATCGAAAGAAACTAGTAATACGTGATTCCCACCAGTAATACCTGGTAAAACCCAATGCCGCTTTTTGTCTTAGACGGGATCTTTAATATAAAAACTACCAGATCTAGCTGCTTCTTGCTGGGAATTTTCCCTTAATAAACCATCAAACAGCAGATAAATTTTATTTACTTTATTGTAATTTGTTTTGTAATTTTTGTACATGATTTTTTTTTAAAATTAAAGAAAATTAAATTTTCCTAACATTTCATTATGTAAAAGTCAATTAGCTTAATTAAATAGCGCTAGTAGACTACTGCTATACGTCTTGACACGTTGAATTGGTAATATGAAAAAAAAAGAAAAAATAAAGTTCTACAGAGGTTGAAAAAAATATTTATGAAACTTTGTCACTTTATATATCGTACGTATTCCAACATATTAATCTAAAGAATTCAATTTAATATATTTGAATAGATTTACTAATGACTAGTTAACATTCAAATAGCTTTATTTATAATAAATTATTATTATTGAGTCCAGTTGTGGCGCAGGGGCACAAGTGTGTGACTGTAAGTGCGACTGGTTGTGGGTTCGCTCTCCACTCGAGGAAATAAAATATTTAATTAAATATATATACTCATTTGTTCGCTAGTAAGAAGCGCAGAGTTGAGTTCTGCTACTCAACACGCAATGCGTCCAGAATAGCGACAAAAGTTCAGAAAATGAAGAACGGAGTGTCTTAACACTAGGTTCCCTCTGCCTACCCTGCTGTATGCGGGATATAGCGTGAAGCCGATTTATTTTTTTAATATTTTATTTATTATATCTACAATACCGGGATATTTCACGTCGCCTATTAGCGATTAGGATCGCCAATCCCGCAACTATAAGGCATACTATATCCCTTCTATATTTTTGAATAGGATGAGTTTTTGTTTTCCATTTTATATTATAACAAAAATGTTTTATTAATACCAAAACTATAACAAAAAAACTTACAAATATGTATGTATGTAAGTGTAGAATTAAGTGAGCTGATATTTTTTAAGAAATAAAAAACTTTGTATCAAAGTAGGTATAAGTATAAATGACAAAAACAAACTTTAGAGCTTTTATTTTTAGCTAAGGCGATTTGCGCAACAAGTTACTGATGTTTCCAATAAATATGTGACGCACTGTGACTTCGGGAGGATAAGGCAATTAGTAGCTGACTAATCAGAATTAAAATGTCATGAATGACATCAAATAACAAGACGTCGGCCAAACCAGATATGGTCGTCTCAAATCAAATAGGTAGCTTCTATGGTTATCATGTAATTGAACAATTAATGAACACATAAAGACCAGTTGTGACGAAGTGGCACAAGCCTATAACTGGTCGTAGGCTCGATTTCCACTCGAGCTAAAAAGAATAAAATAAAATGAGCACATACCGTTCCCGCGCGCTTGACCCACTGCTTTCCCAGGCTACCCCGTTAGTGATAAAACGTGAAACTGACAAAATGAAATAGTTTAAATGTACTTTTTTGTTGAAAAAATAAAAATATTTTTAAAATGTATACAATAGATTTAAATTATTTAAAAAAAACTAAATATATTATATCAAGGTTACAATTAAGTACTCATCTTAAGTAGTTGATATCTTTGTACATAATATAGTTTGCGTCATTCCACTTATACGGATTAGTATCGCCGCCCACTTATCACAACAAAGATATAAAGTTCCAAGTACAAGGGACTTGGTTTCTACATTCTAGAACTGTTATCCTGAGAGGGTTAAGTCGAGTGCTGACCACCTGACTGTGAAGTAGGCACGCCCGCTGTCATGCCGTGGAGTGTGGAGTGTGGAGTGGAGTGTGCATTCGAGTTCGGAACTGCGCGCGAAGCAGATCGCTTTGCGGTTACGGTCGTGCGACTTGCTACTTGGTACTTGTGGAAGTGAACCGAAGTGATGTCTAAGGATAACCCCAGGCTGAGCCGGCTGGGCGTGCTGGCCCCGGCGGCCTTGTCCGCGTGCATGGACGCCTCCGTGCTGGCCGTGCCCGCTGCTGGGGCGATAGTCTCTACTGTTCTTAAGGAACTCAGCAAGGCTTTCATGCTTAAAAAGTAAATATACAATAATATATAAGTAAAAATATTTGTGATATTTAGATATAATTATAATTAGTTTTTAATATTTTATGTTCTATGTAGTGTTATTATTTACCACGCAAACAACAATTAAAGCAGGCATTATTCTGTCACTGCTAGATATACTTACATATAATTAGCAATAAAATCCCCTAAATTGTACAAAATAGCACCATGATTCTATTTCACGCACACGAGTGTATTACGCGTGTTATTCATATTTATTATTTATAGTATTAATAAACAATGTGATAGAGGGTTATAGATTTTAATGAATTATTTATTTCAAGATTAAATGTCATTTTTATTACTTAATTTAACAAAATATTACAAGAATTATGTAATCTGCTAAAAATCGAAATATTATTAAAAATCTATACATAAAAATCTAAGTATTAACGTTGCCACATTTTATTTTTGGGGGAAAAGCGGGAAGTTTATTTTTGAAATTGTTAGTAACTTATTAAAAAAATAAATAATTAAATAAAATATGCTCAAAGTACGTTGAATAATTGTCCTGCCCCGCTCGGGACATTTAATTTTTGGGCTAATAATCGGGACGTCCCGCTAAAATCGGGACGTCTGGCAACACTGATGACTACTTATTGATAAGTACTTATATAAAATACGTCGCATATTCTTTAATCTTAGCTCTCAAGCCCCATAGATACGTTGAACGAACACCACAATTATCACGAAGAATCTACTTAATAAGTATATAAGGACATATCTATCGACGTGCTTCAGATATATAATTGTATTATTGTTGTCACTTAGCCGGTGCATGATCGTTATTAATTAAATATTTGATACTCGCATGTTGAACACATTATTAATATTCATTAATAGTTATAATAGCTATTACAAGTTCCACTCGTAGCGCAGAAGCGTGTGACTGTAAACAGGTTGTGGATTCGATTTCCACTCGAGGAAACGAAATATTTGGTTTTTTCATTTTTCGCTCTAGTGTCCAGGCAAGCGCGGCGTTGAGTTTCACCACTCAACACACAATTCGTATAGAATTCGGCGAAAAGCGAAAAGTGTGGAGTGGAGTGTCTTGACACTAGGCTCCATCTGCCTACCCTGCTAAATGCGGGATACAACGTGGAGCTATACCGTACCTTATAATAGTAAAACAGATTTAATAAAACACGTGATCTTATATAATTGTTCACTGAACAGTTTACATTATGACTTAATAAAAACGATCCCAACCGTTACAACTATATTTACCTTTAACATTCAATAAAATGTAAACAATTTAGTAGATATATTTACACGAACAACACGAGACCACAAACTTTACTTCTCTACAATGAAAATGACATTGTTAAATCGTGTAATGAAAAAATATTACAAAATAAATAAAGTCTACTTCCTAATCTGGCGTCGGTGCTCGCTCGTGACGCCACACCGGAGGTCGCGGAGGCGGACCGGAGGCCGGTGTGCAGCACTCGTTCGTCTCACCATTCGAGGCACCGACAGATTTTGTAATACTTCCTATTATGTTAATGACTAACTTAAAATCAATATGGTCATCATCTTACTTTTAACTAATATAATGAAATTATAAATTGCATATTCGTATATTAAATCAAATCTTCAGTCAACGTACGTACTTGCCAATCCTAAAAAAAATCGGTTCAATGCAAGTCGGACTCGATCACCGAGGCTTCTGTACCAACTTCAAGATTGTAGGTCAACGGGAAGTATAACTTATAAAATTTGACAAACTTTAGTTTGCGTTGCGCACTCATTTTGTGTGGAATGAACCACAAAAATATGTTTTTTCTATCTATAAATTTCCACTTTTCGGATTTTTTTCCTTTATTTATATGGTTTTCATTGATATTTTTTTTTAAGATTTTTCGTTCTTCGGTTTTATCTGTAGGTTAACGGGAATTACCCTATAGGTTTTGATCATACGCGAATTTCCTACAAAACAACATCAAATATAAAGATAAGTCCTGTTATATTTTTTCTTAATTACGTTAATTTAAAAGCTTGTGAGGTACAAAACACTAAAAATATAACAAGAAAATGTTATTGTAGTTTTTGTTATTTTTTTTATTTTAATAAAAAATTGGAAGTGATATGACTAGCGATGCGTGTACTGTTTCATTTATCTGACCGCGGTGCGTAAAATGTTATTTATATATTTTTTTGTATATGAAACTAAAAAAAAAATATAGGTACTGTAAAAATTGCAAGCTAGTTTTTATAGGAACTGAAATTAAATATGAAGGATATTTTTTTTTTAAATCTCTTCACCTAATCTTTAATTGCTTCATTTTTAATTGTTGAACGTTTCTAATATCACATTAAAATAAAAACAAGAGTAATTACCAAAATAAAATAAAAAGATTATTTATTTTAGATTTCATTATTAAAAAAGGCCAGTTGTGGCGCAAGGGCACAATCTTGCGACTATAAACGTGACATGCTGTGGATTCGATTCCCACTCGATTAAATTAATATATAATATTTACATTTCCTTGTCTTGGTAACGAGGTAAATCGAGAGAGAACGCGCAATTCCTCCAGAACTCAGCGGAAAGTGGGGAACGGAATTGTATTAATGGGAAGTATATTAACACTATGTTCCCAGGTGTCCTCTGCCTACTCTGTCACGTGTGGGATACAGCGTTAATCTAAAACAATAAAATAATGATATATGATTAACTTAAGCTGTGTCGATATGTTGATAGGTGTAATAAAAGTTTATAAGTAATAGCTAATATTGATTTGCTACATTGTGAATTTATCTTATGTTAAAGACTTTTAAATTTATTAGTCTTTGTTATGTTTCACTATACTTTTAATTATTTCGCACTATTGATTTCCGCTCTCTTTATATAAAAAAAACTAGCGGCACATTCGCGGCTTCGCCCGCATACCACCTATAATTCTTTTGTTATGCTACATTTACCAACAAATTTATTACATAATTTATACATTCAATAATTTTACATACTTTTTATAAATTTGCAAGCACTACGTGGCTGTTTCAGAGGATGTCATCGGTGGTAAGGGCGTCCCCCGCGGGATTCGAGCCTAGGCTTGCGGTCGTAAACAGAACATTGTTTTTTTATTAATTTTACATTTTCTTTAAAAGTGTTTTCGTTAATTACATGCTACAAAAGCTAAGCTTATTTTTATAACATTTTCTTGACGATAGAATAACTTTCCCTCGTAATTTTCAATATCTTAATAAAAGTACAGTGAAATATCACCTCAATTTTCAATATTTTTTTTGTCACAAAATGTCTTATTGTGACTTATTTATAAGAGATAGAATGTATGTCATACAACGCGCACGCGCTTAAAACAATTCGATGGCGTTCATTATTATTATTATTTCGTTATTTAAGGCTAACTAAGACATACTCGTACACCGTAATGTGACATAGCCTTTGGCTCTCCTGAAGAATATAGCTTTCATACAAAACAAAAAAAAGTAAATTTAACCAGAAGATCCGGAGATCTATTCGTTTAATAAACAAACTCTTCCGCTTTATTATATTAGTATATGATGTAAATGTTATGTATTCAAAATGAATCATTTTCATGAGTCTTCTAAACTAAAAGCTATAAGTAGCTGTAGCTGTGTTTCCATTAAAAAAAACAACAAACAGTCAACCATTCCATTAATATAAAATTATGAATCCTGAGGATAATTAATATATTTTAGTAGAATATAGAAAAATGCGTTGATTTCTTATTATATTAAAGTTGTAAACAAAAACACTATAAATTATATGCTAATTATTTATTACTTATGTTGGTCCTTTATTGCTTTGTTTACTTATACATACGATATTTTATATAGTACAAAAATCATTAAGTGCATTAACTTCGGAATCTCAATAACTAGAACATGTCAGATAAGGACAGACTTGCTGAAATTCAACCCTCATCGGAGACTCAAAAGGAAACTATCTATATTACAAATTCTGTATGAAAATAAATTTCAATTTCAAACGATTTACTTAAACTTGGAATTAAATTCTAATTGGACTTGAACCCAATAGTACCACGTTCTGTGCTTAAGCCGCGTCTCTACTGTGGCCTAGCTGGTTTGATTTTGTCAATAAACGCGTTATAACTTTTTTTTTTAAAGAATTAGAAAATGTAAAAGACAGTGATGTTTTCCTTTTAGTTTAAACCTTTTTTATTTTATTATTAATCAATACATATTATAAATTTGTACATATGAATATTATATTCATGAATATAAGTATATTTATCAAAAATAATTTAGGACTATAAAAAATATTGACATACTGAATTAAAGAATTTTAAAATTTAAAAAAAATTCCAGCTGTTGGATAGGGTCCGACTAAAATGGTATTAAGGTGGGCATAATCTTTATCTTAGCGTTGAATAAAAATATAAAATATATGGTAACGTAATATATGCAAATATACAACTACTTAGTACAAATTGATCGATTATAGAACATATTATGGAGTAATAGAATATATTAGAATTTTTAATTTTTTATCAGTGGATACTGAATAATAATTAAATTCATCAAAAGAATTCTTATTTTAAATACCAAAAATTTAGAATATTATGTTAAATACAATAGTAGGCCTAATATCTTCCTTTTTGTGTCATTTATACAGGTACATTAAAATAATTTTTATTTTCATATATGGCAGGGTAAACATAATAGAGGATACCTAATCTAAGACACTCTGTTCCCCACTTTCCACCGAATATTTAAAATTCCAATGTTGAATATTTATTTATTAACCAATCCAATATTAGAATCAATTACGAAGGCTGTTAGCGGGAGACACCAAAAGGAACTTAAAAGTAGACTGTTTTACCCGCACGTATCCTTTACTCTTAGATACCATTAAATTCATTATATTTGGCCAGAGACGCTCATAACCACTTATTAGTAATGGGAAAAACCAGAGAGCTGCGAATGCGTATACTTACTGTTCTTACACTAACAAAGACAACACTTCTTGTGAAATTACACAAGGAAAAAGGAAATGTAATAATATAATGAGGTTGGATAAAAAGAGATCAAAGAAGGTTTCCGTACACGCAAGACTGGTGACGTTATCTATAATTATCGATTAATAATTACAGCGAATATTTCATTTTCGTAATATTTAGTTGATGTCTGCTTAACAAGGAGCAGTGCAGTGCACAAAAGTCTAGTTTTGTTATCCTTTATTTTTTTTTCATATTGCAGTTGTATTTAATGTGTATGTAATAGATAGGTTGCTGAGACGTTCTTATTTTTTATAGTTCGCGATGTATCCCGCACACAGTAGGATAGGCAGAGGGAATATAGTGTTATGACACTCCGCGCCTCTTTTTTCGGCGAAATCTGGGGGCATAGTGTTGAGTGGCGCCATGGCACTAGTGGGAAGACATGAAAATATTTTCTAAATATTTCGTCGAGTCTACTGTAATCTTGACGTGTTTACAGTCACTCCTTCTTGCTTGCCCTCACTTTCTTATTTTAAATGCCAAAAATTTATAATATTATGTCATATACAGATTTTAACGCTTCTAATCTTAATTTATCTACAATTAAGATTGCCTCCATATGTAGAGACATATTTTTATAACGTGCACTGATGCTATTAAATATCTACAACTATAATCAGAATGATCGATAATTGTGTGTTCTTCGATTATTTACAACGATTATTGACTGGCTTGTTAATTAATGATAAAAATAACTAACGCGTTGCCTACATGTCAGTTGACATGTAATTTACTTAGTTTCATATTATTAAAATATGAAACAAACATTTTGGACCCCTTTTTACGTAAATTGCGGGAACGGGGGAGTATGAATATTTCAATGTTTATAAATAAAACATTACACACACTACTATGCATTTGAAACAATATTTACAACACTTTTGTATTTATAAAGTGACGTACACGTTGCTATGGCAACGCTTATTACTATAATACGCGTCAACGGGTTCTCTAGTACTTAGTAATTAGTTAATAGTAGACAAAAAACTTTAGTATTGTTCGACCTTTCTGTCTTAATTTATCTATACTTATAATAAAATTGTAACGGATTGGTGTCTGTACATTAACGATATACAAGAAAAATGTTATTGGAGAATCCAAAATAACGTTTTTAAAAATTTTGTCTGTTGTCTGTGCGTTTGTTCACACTAATCTATACCCTGCTGGGTGCAGAAGACTATCATTAGAAATTTATATTTATAGTTCATTTCATACAAAATAAGTATATATATCTGCAAACTTAGGTTGATTAACTTTATTCGGCGCATCATCAAAACCTATCAGATATTTCAATGATAATTTTGAAATTGGTAAAGAATTCTCGGCGAGCGAGTCCGATTCGCGCTCGGCCGGTTTTTCATAAATACACTTATATAAACATTCGTATATTTTAAGCGGGCGTAGCCTAGTCGTAAATTTGTTACAATTTTTCTTTGAATTAATAACTATTTTAGACAGTACCTATGTATGTAGCAAGTAAGTTTATTTAAAGCAGTAGTTTTTACGTATAAGTGGAACAAACCTTTATCCTAATATACTTTCACATTTATAATATTAGTAGGATTTATGTATAGTCAACCTGAGTAACTTCTCTGCCTACCCTGCTGAGTGCGGGATACAGAGTGAAGCTGATTTATTTTTTCATAAATGCATAAATTACCTTCATGCCCAATTTCATGTTCATCATCATTTCATGGCATCAGTAAGGCAAGCACCAACGATCAAAACCGTTTTTTAACTTCCGAAAATAAGGATGTAAATATAAATTTCTCAATTTATGAACACTAAACTAAACGCACATTAATATTACATCTTGATGACATTTAGCACAATATATTTTTTTCCCGCCATTTTATTTAAAGATGGCGGAATGAAAATGAAACGTACATAGAGCGAAAATATCTGTATTTATCAAGCTAATTATTAAGAGATTAAACGTAAGATATTACTTATTGTTTTTTATTTATTTTATAAATTGCTAAAGATATCATTTAAATAACTTTGTTGTGAATTTTCCCTACTCTTTTATATTTTTTTTGACAATGATAACAATTAGTTTTTCTAAGACCTACTTCTTTTTATAACCTACCATTTTTAATCAATATACCTTTATCTATATATATAAAATGACTTGTGCTGACTGACTGAGGTAAGACGCACGCAGAGCCGAAACCGCTGATGGTAGAAACGTGAAATTTGGGCAGATGTTTATTTTCATATTCTGGACATCCACTAAGAAGGGAATTTGAAAAATTTTAACCCTAAAGGGATGAAATTGGAGTTGAAAGTTTATATGGAAAAAAAATTAAATCGGCACCGATTTTTATAAAATTTGAAATTCAGACTCTTAAAAACATTTCATTGAACACGTGTTTCATGGTTTGTTAGAATTCACTCCCCCCCCCCCCCCCTCCGGGTTCAAATAAGGAGTTGAAAGTTTATACGGAAAAATCTTTAAATCGCCACCGATTTTTATAAAAATTTAAATTCATACTGTTAAAAATATTTTATTGAACACGTGTTTCGTGGTTTTTTTTGAGAAGTTACCCCTAAGGGTGCAATTACGCGGGCGAAGCTGCGCGTGCCCTCTAGTATATAATATTTTTACATTTTATAGAAATAATTATCCTCTAAAACAAATGGCAAGGGTTATTAGAGCTTTTATGACAAAATTACAGCGTAATGACAATATAAGGACTTCTAACGTAGCATCGATTAAAAAGTAAATATTTTTTCATATTAAATCAGAAATAAAGAAATGTTTTATTTTTTATTTTAGTACATACAAGATAATTTGTATTTAGCGACCATATATTCTGTCTCAATTGATAATTAGGTGTCGAATACTGAGGTCTCAATCAATAAATGGAAATGTAGTTTCAAATATGTTAATTAATTTATTTCATTATCTTTGCTCGTTATTATTATTTTATATTTTATTTATTTTTATATATATTTAGAGAACATATTCTACTACATTTGCCTTTACCCAATGTATATAGATTTAAGTAAATATATTTTGGAAACAGTAGCTCATATGTTTTATATAAATATATTTACTGTGGATAGATTCATATATAAAGGCCATCCAAAATTGCAAATTATGTATACTTTAAGATGTAAAAATACCTCAACTACTAAAAAAATCTTTTTTCTAAACAAATTAAAAATAAATTTATTTACTAAAATAAATATTTATATTTCCAACTTGTTTCAGATGGTATCACGGGATCATGTCCGCAAAGGAAGCGGAACACTTGATGATGGAGAAAGGACGTAATGGATCATTTCTTGTTCGCGAATCCCAGGCGCACCCTGGCGAGTATGTACTGTCGGTGCGCGTGCGCGGTAGAGTTAGCCATATTATGATCAAACGTCAGGTAAGTTTGTGAAATAATATAATTTATAAATATAAAAAACCTCAAACTTAAGTTTTCTCATGTTTATCTATTTTTTTCTTGAGTTTATTTTCATATACTCTGTTTTTCACTTGTTTATTAAAGGATGAAGTAGGGATTTTTAATATTTGATTGAAGAAAACTTGTAAAAATTAAAAAAAACGAAAAAAAACAAAAGAAAAAACATTATAGCTTTTTATGCTTCTAAATATAATTGATAATAGACACATAAATGCGACTGTTAAAACAATTTATTTTTTAATACAAAAATTTAAACTTAAAAAAAAATTAAGAATATAGAAACAATATATATTTTAGGACGTTAAAAATACAATAAAGTATACTTATGAACTTCACTTGCTACATTTTATTTAGTGTAAAAATCAGCCGTTACCAAACTTTGATACTTCTACAAGTTTTTGAGAAAAGAAAGACAGACGGACAGACGGATAGCACGGTGTTAATGTGTTGTATGCTGTGTGTGTTTTTTCTTTCGAATAATGGTACCCTAAAAATAATAGGTAACTAACAATTTAAAGCGTATTCCTGTTTCAAATATATGTGAAGGAATAGTATAAATTACAATCACTTTAGATCAGTGGTTCCCAACCGGTGGTCCGCGGACCACCAGTGGTCCGCAGAAGCCTAAAAGTGGTCCGCGAACAAATTTAATTTTATGACTGGGGATGGTGAGGCGAAGGTTCTGTTTAATTATCACAGTTAATTTTTAATATACCTACATGCATAGTGGTCCCTGCTACCAAGAATGATATAAAAGTGGTCCTTGATCAAGAAAAGGTTGGGAACCCCTGCTTTAGATGGTACATGTGTACCTACAATTTTGACGAAAACTTTAACTAATCAAAACTATATTTAAAAATGATCATATAATTTTTTTATAATATAAGATTAACAGCTAACTAGACTGTACTTCGGCGTCTTATAAAATGTAAAGCGGAGTTATTGTTTTCACAAGATTCTCTTTGAGTATAAAAAAAAACTGTAAAAATATCTAAATATTTTCAAATATTGTATATAATTTTTGTTTCACGTACTATATAGCCCTATATAATTTTAATAATTTAACAAAATGAAATGAACAAAAAATCTCTATCCTACACAAAGTTTATTTAAATTAGACGGAAATTGAGGTATGCATATTACCTTAACGAAATTATAAATCTCGTAATATCAATAAGAAGCAACTAATTACATTTTTCTAATAAGTTTAACCCTTATCATTTACTTTGATAGTAGATACTGTACTGACTACTGTGCTTTTAAATGAAACTATTTTAACCGGGTACCGGGTGTCCGTGACCACGGACGACTGCAAAATTGCTGTGTTCGAAACGACTGATTTCCAAAAATATATAATACAAAATATACGCGATTAATCCGGTTAAAAGAGTTTTATTTAAAATGTGTAATAATCTTGAAAATCAAAGAACTTATTATGTCTACTGTGCTTGTTGACAAGATTGCTCGCCTCATTTCACAGAACCGCGGCTACTTTAACAACGAAACTATATAATAATG
This sequence comes from Heliconius erato x Heliconius himera, assembly GCA_013421005.1. Lineage (NCBI taxonomy): Eukaryota > Metazoa > Arthropoda > Insecta > Lepidoptera > Nymphalidae > Heliconius > Heliconius erato x Heliconius himera. Next base: position 55,057 of record JAATLQ010024052.1, read on the forward strand.
GGTATTATTTGAACGAACAGGTAGCTAATTTGAAAACAGTTGTGCTGAGTTTTTTGTAACGAATTAGATACTTATATGTGAAAAGAATAATAAAACTATCATTATAAATAATTATTTTAAATAGCGTGTTTTAAAAAATATGTTCTACCGTATGAATGTTACATAAATATCAATATTTAGTTTTAGTACTTCTTTTAGTACTTCTTTTGCGGGAATAGAGGTCGTCGACATTGGTTTCGAAGTGAATATTGTAATAAGTATATATTGCGTGTTCAAGTTATATACGTATTGTATGCTATATCTTTTTATGTTAGTAAGAATATTTCATTCTGAAAATAAGAAAAAATATGCTTAATCTAAAAAAAAAGGAGCCAGTCGTGGCACAGGGGCACAAAGTGTGACTGTAAAACCGACTGGTTGTGGATTCGATCCACATTTTGAGGAGATGAAATATTTACTTAAATTTATATTTCCATTCGCTCTTGTGCCGAGGCAAAGTGCGGCGTTGAGTTCTGCCACTCAACACGCAATGCCTCCAGAATTCGGCAGAAAGTGCTTTTTTAATTTCCCTAGATGCCAGATAAACACGCATGAAATAAAAATTAAAAATGAAATGAGGGCAATATAAACATAAGGCAAACCTAATGTTTATTATCCTTTTTTTTCAGTAATAGCCTTTACATTTGATCATTAGAATTACAAGTTACAAGTCATTTAAATTATTATTGATTAAAAAAATATTTACCTATAACAATTATTTTACTGCACTCGCTCACTTTAACTTTTTTCAATAAAGATGAATGATGATCATTATTTGTTAGTTTAATGAAATATGTGGACAACTGAACTTTCCGTATACTTTTTCTTTTTTCTTTCCGTGTAAATTTCTGATAGCCTTAGTGGTGGCGCAGGGACACAAAGTGTGACCCACAAGCTGTTGCTAGACGCAACACCTTGTGGGTTCGATACCCACCTGAGGAAATGAATTTTTAAAATATTTTCATTTCTTTGCTTGGTATTGAGGCAAAGCGCGGCTGATTGAGATCCGCCACTTATCACGCAATCTTAACACTTGGTTCCCTCTGCCTATTGTGATGTGTGTGTATATTTTTTTTATTTTGATAGTTAGTATCATAACACTAGTTTACCAATTGCACGTTGCAGTACGCATACCTACGACTTCTAAGCTGATTCTGATGTCCTGGTACTTGAATGCAACTTCGTTGCAGGCCTTGTGAGAAAATCATATAGCTTGTTTTGTTAACAAGTATTAAGGAATCATCTCTCAAGAAAATAATTTCAACGTAACACAAATATAATAAAATATTTAAAAAATGTTTCTGTACATTGATTCTATAATAATTGATAAAAATATGTATGGAAATATATAACATTCATATTTAAATATATAACATACAAATACGATTTTTTGTTATGTAAAATGATCTGTCCGTTTGCACACACACGTCTTTCGAACTAATGGATGGATTTAAGAAAGAAAATTGAGATCGAATTCGCATCTATCTCACAGTCAGGCACCGTGCCGCTGCGCCACAACAACTTAAACCTTAAAACTAAATATATAATACTTTTATTTTATTAATGTATGTTGTATTATTTTAGATTCCTTATGTAAGAAAAAAACGAAAATATAAATAATAAAATCGGTCAAGAATATGCAGTGAGTTGTATAGGCTGCAATTTATTTTTTGATTTCGTTAACTTGGAAGTTTTTTTCTTCTTATGCGCCAAACAACTGTAGAATCCAGATATTTTATATTAATTCTAGGGTTAGGTGACTGACAGAAGAGAAAACGGAGAATAAAGTGTCATAAAGTTTCCTATTTTATCTTAGGTATAATTTAAAGAACTCTAAAAATAAAAATTGTGGCATAAAAATATTACTGTGGCATATTTAAAAGAAAAATCATCGGTAATATTTAATTTTGCTACGATATGCGGAGGTTTAATCGTTAGTCATTCCGTGTGGTTGCGTGACTCGTCCCTTTCCTCATACTTACTATAATCATTGATATTCAATATTCTATTATGTATTATTATTGTTATTATTAAATAAATCGAATCATGCAAATGGTCTTACCATATCTAATTATTAATTTAAATTTCAAATATGTTAATACTTAATTAATACTTAATATGTTAATACTATTTATGTACCTATGTAATATACGTGAGTGGGAATCGACCCCAAAATCTTCCGAATATATGTATATAAATTTACGTTGTGGGTTCAATTCCCACTAGAGGAAATTAAATATTTCATATTTTCATTTTCTACGCTATGATGTCCAGGCGGAACGCGGTATTGAGTCCCGCCACTAAACACGCAATGCCTACAGAATTTATCGGAAAATGGGGAACGGAGTGTCTTAACACTAGGATCCCTTTCTACTGTGTGCGTTACAGTGTGACGCTGTATATATGCGTACGTTACTACATGACAGCAGTAATTAGTGTGAATTGCAGATTGGTGAACACCTGGACGGGGTGGAGCCTATCGATTTCAGCTTTTAAGTTTTCTTTAATATATACGATAAACGATATGTTTTGCCAAACTTAAAACTACATAACCATGCTGTAAAATTCTATTTGCTGTGATTCAGCAACTTAGATTATTTAATGATGCTTTAATTGAACATCTTCAACATCTTTTTAAGCGTTATTCCACACTTAAGAGAGAAAGGCGTTTGAACCTGCGCCTCTTGCAAACCGACCAAGTGCTCTAATTAAGTCATACGTTCAACGTTGGTCACCTTTTTTATATATTTTTTAATAAAAGTATTGTTCCTGTAATGTTGTAATTTACTGCATGCAACTGTCAGACAAAATAATCGTAACATCTAAAGGCATTATGCAAGTTTCATATGGGAGTAGAACTATCTAGGAAATGGGAACACCCCTTTTAGGCGTGACAAGGAACCACTACATTATCTCCTCTGTATTCCTGAATTCCGGGTATAAAAGTGCACTTCGCTGCATCTGACTGCAAATATAAGATGCTAGTATAGTGTAGTAGATATTGGTATCATGTGTACCAACAAAATATTTATTATTGATTGATTAGAACGTTTTGGAATTTTGTAGATTAAAAAAGGATAAATTAAGAATTCATTCCTTATCTTTTCTTGATTCGTGATATATTTTATTCGTATAAAAATTAAATAGATATAAAATGATAATATAATGTTTTATAAACATAGTGTCTGTCATTTAACACGTCGTAAATGCACTTGAACTTGCACGTCGCCTTCACAAAACCTGTGCATTGCACTTTTAAGTGCAATGGAATATCAAGGTACCAGACCTGTACAGGAGTTGTTCTTATTAAATAATGCACGAGGTGACGGCAATATTTCTCTATCCTACTTGGTCTGACGCTCCGCCTCAAAAACTGAAACAGGAGACTATCTAGCCAACCTAGGTACCTAAATTGCATTTGAGTATCAGGATCCCATAATAACGGAGAAGGTCATGCACCTACTAAATATTGATCACAGTGACACCTTAAAATGCAGTTATTTGTGTAATATGTTGTGTACAAAGCGGCCATCATTTTTTCATCATAAACAAGGTTCAACGATTTCGATATTGGACTTAATTGAGACGTGATTCATATAAGTATACAGTATACGTGAACGTTGGCCTTAACAGTATGCACTAAATTTTTCTAGAATATTTGATTAATAAAATTTGATAGAGACAGAGTTGGAATTAGGTTTTAGATTATATATTTGGATTATATATATAATGATTTTATATAATATTATATATTATGTTTATATATAAAGATTACTTGACTTAATTAATTTTAGTCAAGACAAAATTGCTTTTAAGTTTTTGTAAATTGACGTTTCCACACGCTTAAGAAAAAAGTAATAATAATAATTAATACATAATATATTAATTACTTAACAAGTAAAATCGTCATGACTCGTTGAGAAACCTAAAATCGATTTTTTTTTCTTATCTATAGATACATATAATTGCAGTATAACTAATTGCTGTTTCTACATAGAAAACATACGAGAATAATTATTATTGGTGTAGTCATGTGTCAATATGATAGAACCCAAAACAATTATAATTAAAATATTTGTCTGTTTGTCGGTACGTTTGTTCACGTTAATTTCAGAAACGACTTAACTGATAGAACTGATAGTTTTCACTGTTATATGTTGGAAAACTTTCTTTAACTCTTCCTGAGTTTATTTTATTTAAATCAGTTGACAAATAAAAAAGAGTTGTATTAATATAACGTATTTGGTTTTGTTTTATTAAATTAACGGAAACTTTAAATTCCAATGTATGGGTATTATCTTTAAAATGATAATGTTATTAGAACAGGAAAGTAATTCAGAGTAGTAAATAAATAGTTGTGTTGTTGTGGGTCGCTAGGACCTAGATTTTAAAACACAGTCTAAATTTCTAGGGATGTTTTTCCTAAATATATTTAATTAATTTGTGAGATACATTACAATAAATTTAGAGGAGTGAGCCATGCAATTTTTTAAATGTTACTGCACTTATGTCGGATGTTTCTAATTGGTAGATTGGTAGTTTGTGAAGACTACTCGACATCAAGTTGTTTCCGCATTGTTTTGAAGTGAAAATGCTATAGGAAATGGTTTTTGTTGTTTAAAAATAGCTGTTCTATGTTCATTCCTTATAATTATTTCTTAGTTAGTTTTATAAGAGCTGTAGTTTGCCTATATCGCCACCATGCTTATCAAAGCTGTCAATTGCATTTTATCCCATTTAGAAATATATAGCCTATAGATTCTTATTTTCGATTAACTATTATTAGGTTAAGTTGTTGTATTTTGAGCTGGCCATATCATCTGTACCTTGATTATATGGATACCTTAATTCGCAAACCAGCTAGCTTCATTTGCATGAGCTTCACAGGAGACGTCGAAACGTTAGGTTATTTTTCGCAGTCTATGAATATGAAAAAAGATACGCTTTGTTGGGGAAAAAGAATCTATGAATGATGAAGTAGTTAGTAGTTATTATAGGAATAGTAGCAAAAAAACTGGAAATGACCTGATAAAAAGGATCGAAACTAAAACCAATGGTACCTGAGCATCAAAGTAAAAAAAGTTGAAACGCCTATAAAAGCTAATTCGAGAATAATTTTTAAGTATCGGGAGCTTACTATTTAAAACAATTGAATATTTTTATGACCATTTCTAATTTATAAAAATCTAACACGGTTTGAAGTATCAAGATATTTTTTGTTACCTTGAAAAAGTTTCTAATTAAGATTATAATAATAAATGCAGGCTTACCCGGTACCTACCTGTATAAGTTATAAATGTTGTTAATTCCCTATAAGCTAAAAAACAAAAATGTTATGTGACGATACAACAGTCTCCCCCGTATACAGGAAAGTATCAGTCAGATAAAGAAATTTATTTAAGAAATAAGAAAAAAAAAACTAATTATTTATTACTAGAAAGTAAAAGCTCATTCACATTACTATAAAATAGATTCTTCTTTTTAACCGATCACTTCTTCGATTGTAATGATTTTAAACTTCAAAATTATGGCGCCTATTGGATGACGATGCATCCATCATTCAAAGTTAAAAGTGCGCAACATCGTCATTTCGTGCAACGTATTTCCACCAGGATGCCATAAACAACGAGGAGTTGTTCAAAACGGGGCATGCGCAGTAAATCTAGACTTCAAATAGGTCATTAGTGCATTCGGCACAACCTAACTTCAGTTCCGTAGATCCGTCGTGAAGTTAGTTGGCTCGCAATGTTGCAAACATTGCATGTTGCACAAAATACCAGGAGATCATGTCCACTGAGGAGGCTCCGTGTGACGTGTGATTGGTCAAGCACGTGAATATAGGAAATGCATTGTGCATCGGCGCAAGTGTTGTACTCTCAATCGTTGGTGCTGGTAGTGTACGCAGCTGAATAAAGGGCGGGTTGTATTGGGTTTCGTGTTAAGGTGAGCTTGTTGATGTCAATTTATTAGTTTTTTTGATGTTTTTAGGCAGTTCACTTATAATATAAGCAAATTAAAAGTGTATATGACACTTTTAGATCACTTTTTTAGTAGTAATGATTTACAATTATAGAATGTAATCAATTAGAGCAAAATTTAATTTTAGAATAGATTAACTTCTATCTTAGTTAATGTATGCAAAAGGCGAAATATAATTACATTTCTATAGATTTGTATATCACTAAAATACATTAATTAACTGAGCTAGGAGGTTATGTTTACATTTGAACCTAAACTAAACGTATCAGATAATTTATGTTAATAGGTACTTATACATATTAGCTAGGTAATATAATAAGTTTTAAATATAGTACTACATGTATGTTATTTTTAATGCGAACATTAGAGGTATTTGTTGAAGAAAAATATAGTAAAATATAATCGCTACGACACTATCTTTGTTGTCAATAAAACGTTTGTTGACAACAACACCGTAGGTATATCTTAAATATATCTTATGTAGAATGATGCGTGATCCGGTTAAAATAATTATCTTGCAATAATTAACTCGCTTGCAATCAGTGACGTATGTAAAAAACACAAATGAAAATTATCCAATAGATAACAATGACTATTCTGAGAAAAGAATAAGAACTAAATCTATGTTTATTTATGTTTTTCCTTTTACTTTCTGAATGGAATAAACTGGGAATGTAGCTAAATGCCACTTAAATGTTGCTTGTTGCTAATTTATTTTACACAACTTAAACTACTTCATTACTATGACGACGGAGGACGTATTGCATTAAATAAAGATTGATGTGTGCAGGAATGCAGAAAATATTATATAAATACATACTGCCCCCCAAAATCCAAACACACGTCCGGGTCGACCATCATCCAGATTTAATTTTAGAACTTTCTAAGACTGATCGTATAGGGTCGCTCCCAAGGATGAACAATCGAGTGGGACGGGAACTGGTCGAGCTTTGAAAAATAAAGATTTAATGCTCATTAAGCTTTGTGCCTTATCTCTGTGCTCATCTGGGGAGACCACACAAGAATTTAAAGGTGATAAAAGGAGAAAATGGTAGAAAATTCATAAATTCCATGGCTATATGCTTTAGAACAACCCACGCAGATTTATAAAAAAAACAAAATGTAATATCTCAAGAGCTTCTAAACCGTATAAAAGATGACGCTGAAGGAAAGGTGATAACAGACATTGATCTAACGAGCGACATGACAAAACTAAATTTAAATACAGAGGAAATCCAATAACCCTCGTTTAGTTATAACACAAAAACTCAACACGAAATTCATACAAATATGCAATTATTGCTGGAAAAAGTGGAGGCAAGTGATCGACTTACCAGAAATGTAGTAGTTTCTGAACATCAACACCTATTAATATTAAACTTTCTACAATAAAAAACATAATAAGAATTAAATAAAATTATAAATGCTGCCAATATATTAATAATTAATAATAAGCAAACATTTTTGAAACCTAAAAATATGATAAAATCAATACAGGTCCACCTTGTAACAAAGAATCCAAAATAGAATAGAAAAAAATAAGAAAAAGTTAGGATATTACTTGACTGCGTGGCCCATTCTTAAACCAATTAAATCTTCCCAAAGAGTTGAGTGAAATTTAAATGAGTTCTAAGTATTTTATTCGGAAAATAGGTTTTATTTAACCGATTAACTTCTTTTTTTTATTAAAGGTACGAAAACCTAATATATAAGAATAGGTAAGGGGACAGCCGGGTGGTCCAATCACAACACCAGAATAGAATGGTGATCACCGAAAAATTTGGGTATTTGATTGCCTGAAAATTTATTTGCATTGATATAGATAGTGAAAATTTTATTTTGTGCAATCGAGCGTCGTTTCCAAGTGACTACTGGATGCCAGGCCTTCTCTGGAAAATATGCCTAAATTGAAACATATTTAAGAAAATTTGATCTTATTTGAAACTCTATAGTATACGAACAGTATTTGGTTTTTTCGCACTTTGGCTCAGTATTTATCTTTCAAACATACATATAGTACAAATAATATAACCGTCGTGTCGTTGTATCAGCCTTACAATTAATAATTTAATGCAAATTTATGTTTTTATGTTGTTACAATATATACTGAATGTATCTAAGCCACATGCTATGCAGCAAGATATTGAGAAATAAATAAATTGTTTCCGTAGACGTGCATCTAACTCTATTAAATATTGTATAAAATTAATCATTCATACGTTTCATAATTCTAATGTAATTCAAATGCTTAATTTCTCGATTTTTTAATTGCAGTAAGGAAGACTCTGATTATAAACGCAATGTTTGTAAGTTCGATCCTACTCAAGGTAATAAATAAAATTATTCTCATTTCCTCTTTCTACTAAAACAAGACATAGCGTTGATCACTGTGAATTAACAAGTAAAGCCTCGAATTCGGGTAGAAAGTGAGTGGAGAAGAGAGCCTTGACACCAGGTCCTCTCTGCCTACTCTGTTATGCGTTTTAAAGCGTGAAGTTCAAAGTGAAAATTAAGAATCAAATAGTTTTCCTAATCTATTTATTTCTTTTGCTTCAGGACAATAAGTATAATATTGGCAGTGGCGAACAGTTCGACGATTTGGTAGGCCTCATAGAACATTTACGCTTATACCCCATGATTGAGAACTCTGGTGACGTCCTAAGGCTTCTCCAACCGGTCAGCGGGACGTGCTTACGAGCCAAGGACATACAACAAAGAGTACAGGTTATATAATACTACTATTATAATATTATTTATTGGTTTCAACATCTTAAATTTAGTTATTTGTGTACAAGTAAACACCATTATAGAAAGGCTTATGATTAAAATCTCTTCTTATTAATTTGGTAGATTATCTCTAACCTGCATAAAGATAGTTTTATCTTTTTAGGAAATGGACGAAGTGAGAGTTACAGAAAATTCTGGTTTCGATGGCGAATTTCAAGTAATCAAAATGACAGAAGACATCAACGTTTACACAAACTGCGAGGGGATGAAAGCGCACAATTTAAATAAAAACCGATACAGTAACATATTACCATGTAAGCTATAAAATATGTATATTAAACTACAATTATCCTATGTTTATCTGAGATTGAGTAGTTATAAATAATAAATATATGTGTATGTTCAATATTATACCTTTATATTTCCAGATGATCAAACTCGTGTTATATTACGTTATCTAAACAAAAGAAATGAAACAGATTATATAAATGCCAACTACATTCGTTGCAGCCGGTTACGGGACTCTTCTAGCTCTGTGCAATCATCAAATGAAAGTCTCAACAGTGTTAGTTGTAAGTATTTTATGATCTTGTTTTTTAGAGTAGGCAGAGGGAACCTGGGAACTTAATATTAAGACACTCCGTTCCCATCAATACACTTCCGTTCCCCAATTTCCGCCGAATTTTAGAGGCATTGCGTTTAGTAAAATGACCTTGTTGAATTCATAAAAATATTATTGTTTTATTTTGTGCGCAATATAAAAGGAAAATTACCTTTATTGTGTTTAGCATTTGACGGACGCTTATGCCATACTAATGTTATCGTGGTCTTCATAGAATACAAGGATCGAATCTGAATAATTTGTTGAGACCGCGCTCGCTCTATCACGTAGTCATTTGTGTGTATACATATGTACATCTCATTGTCTTAATATTAAAAGCCCTTACACAAAATAGTACTGATCGTGACATATTGTGTATAATAAAGCACTGTTCGTTTTCTACTGAGCAATAGATATTCGTTATGCAAATATAATCAAGTGATATAAGTGCATACGATTTTATGAGCGTATAGTGTTTAAGAGAAAAAATAAACAAAAGATACCAACTAGAATGTAGAAAATAAATATTATTTTTTATTAAATTTACAAAAATGAAAATAACAAACCATATAATAAACTTATACTATAAATAAACTTACTGACACTTATTTTTAAACATTTTTAAAGTGCTATTCCACACTTAGGAAAGAAAAATACTGATACTTATTATTTAAAATCGGTTATTTTTGGGGAATTACGCTTTACCAATAAAAAATATATATATTTTGAAATCAGTGTACAAATGACGGAGAAATCTTAATATTAAAACCTACTCCTGTTTAAAAAAAAGTAGTCAGTTATAAACATAAGAGAGACTATATTTCAAAATACCATATAATACATATAGTTTCATATTAACACTTCACCAAGTAAAATATTTCAGCTTTAATTCTAAGAAGCGAGCCCAAGCGGCCGGTACCACTAGTCACTAAATCTTTATCAGATGATGCTCTTAGAGATGCCAAAAAATTTATATCTGCTGATAAAGCAAATGAAAATGAAAATACAAGTAAGTATTTAGTTATTATAATTATTCAATAAATTAGTTTAGAACAAATAAAGAGAGAAATAATAATGTTTACTTTAGAAATGTGCATTTTATTTTTTTTTACTTTAAAACAAAAGTGTATTCATAATTAGATGCGTGCGCGCATATATGATTGCATACACATGCCATGTGCGTGCTTATGTAATACGTACATATAATTATATTTATATGTACATATATTTGTATATATGTAAATATTTAGTATACATAAATGTTATAGTCTTCGACGTAAGGTGTTTTAGAAAACTTAACTTAATACTATTTTTTAATTCACGCTGTATTCCGCATATAGGAATACAGCGTACTATATGCGTATTTTCCTACTCGTAGCAGAGTAAGAAAATATTAAGAAATAATAATTAATTTGCCCGAATGGGAGTCGAACCCACAACTGTCGCGTTTACAGTCACACGCTTGTACCACTGCGCCACGACGGTCTCATAATAACAAAGGAATATATATTTTTTCCAGTCAACGATAAGTTATATATAGCAACACAAGGCTGTCTACCAAATACTATAAACAACTTTTGGCATATGTTGTGGCAAGAGGACGTCAGAGTCATCGCAATGATAACAAATGAGGTTGAAAAGGGAAAAGTAAGTACCCAAAATATAGAGATTTCGGTCTACGCAGCTAGGGCTGGGCTAGGCTATTTAATAAAATATAGATATAATATATAAATCGATAACAGATAATATGAATTACTCTTCGATTTGCAACATAAGAATAGATAAAATCCAATGTTACAACTACATAACCTACCATAGCTTATATTTTTTTTTTGCCAAGAATAAAACTTTTTCACTGTCATCTATTTTAACAAGTGCTAATGTTAAAATACAGGTATTATTTTTAATCTAATTAGTTTAAATATTATAGCATTACGTGTATTTGGCCCTTTTAAATTAACAGTGACCAAAAATGTTTTTGCTCTTTTCATTGATTTGCTTTTTAATATTTCAGAAAAAATGCGAGCGATACTGGCCGCTTTTAGGCACACAAGAGTGCTATGGTGATTTAAAAGTAAAGTCAGTGTCAGAGATTTGTTACGAAGACTACATGATACGTGAATTATGTGTCAGAAATAAGTTTTTGGATAGAACTATATATCAATATCAATATAAGGTATGAGATTTTTTTTTATATATATTTTATTATTTTAAAATAATAACCTACGAAAAAAGGCAAAGAATAAGAGTTTTTTTTGAGAAATTTTTGTGCTTAAACATGATGCATGTTATGCTATTTACCGAGTATTTCAATTTTGATATTTTTTTTCAATGGATAGGATACTCCAAAGAGAATTCAATTGTTCTAATTAAATAAAGATTACGTAGGTATATTTGATTTAATTTGACGCTTCGAGCCAAGCATCTGAATTTTCATTTCCGTAGCAAGTAGATGTAGGGAACGTTAGAAGTAGAGTAGTGTGAAGACTCTCCGTTCTGCACTTTCCGCTGAATTTTCGAGACTTTGCGTGTTAAGTGGCGGGGCTCTATTCCGTACTGTCTTGTTGTCAAGAGCAAAGATATGAAAATATTAACTAATTCATTTCCCCGAGTGGGAATCGAAGCTACAACCGCTGCGCTTACAGTCTAACACTGCGCCGCTGCGTCGCTGCGCCACCACAAAGTTTATACTTATAGGTATATGTATGTATCAATTTTCCCTATATCTATTGTAGAGTTGGCCAGACCACGGTACACCTCCAGATCCAAATGGAGTACTCTCTTTCATAGACGACATTAACAGCAGAATGTATCAGATATCTCAGGAAAATCTGCCGCCACGACAGGTTTGTACACTAGTTACTTATAACAAGTGAAGTAGAAGAATATATTTAATTGCTACTATTTTTGTTTTTCACGGTTTTTTCTCCCATAGCAGTCCTGCTATAGTATAGTAAAGCGAACCTAATACCCCATTTGCCGCCAAATTTTCGAGACACTGTATGTTTAATGGCAGAACTTACGCGTGCGTACCCTATAGTGGATAAACAAAAACAAATTAAATCTTTTTAGATTAGATTTCGAATCCACACCCATCGCTTTTACAGTAACAAGCTGACGCACCGCGCCACGATAGCTTTTTGGTAATTACCTTAATTATACTATTTTTTTACTTATTATCTTATATATTGTTTTTTTTTATTATAGAACATTCTATGTGTACATTGTTCTGCGGGTGTTGGCAGAACTGGCACTTTTATAGTTCTGGATTTACTCCTGGATAAAATTAAAATGTCAGGTGAGATACATATTTGTATATAAAAACTCTTAAACATGCTTTTTATTAACATAACTCATGTGCAAAATAGCGAAGATATTTAATTTATTTTTGTGTTGCTCTGTGTGCGATATTCTAGTTAATAGTTATATTATTATATATCTTTTGGTCATGTACATATTTATAATATAGAATTTTTTTATGTTTTATTTTTCGTTGCGAATTTAATTAATTTTACATAACATGAAATTTGTAGGAAAATAAACACCCTAACATAGGTGTAGCTGTCCCACAATAATAAACAGCTCGAGCACAATAATAATAGCTATTTTGTAAGACAATAATATTTTGTTAGAGTATTCCTCTGCTTCTTATTTTCTTTTTTTTATCAGTTTCACGCTGTATCCCGCACACAGCAGGGTAGGCAGAGGGAACCTAGTGTTAAGACACTCCGTTCTCCACTTTTTGCCGAATTCTGGAGGCATTGCGTGTTGAGTGGCAGAACTCAACGCCGCGCTTAACCTCGACACCAGAGCGAAGAAATGGAAATATAAATTTAAGTAAATATTTCATCTCCTCGAGTGGGGATCGTACCCACAACCAGTCGGTTTTACGGTCACACTTCGTGCCGCTGCGCCACGACCGGCCTCTTATTTTTTAATTTTTTATTTTCTTTAGGAAAAGAATATTGTTTGTTTCTCATTCCACATTACACCTTAGAAATGGCTCGGTTAGGCTGGGCGCCGCAATTGCTTTTTAGGTATATCTTTAAGTCAAGCATTGCTGAAGCGAAAGTCTTAATTTTATAATATATTTGTTAAAACGTGTCTTAGAAGTTTATATTGTATATTTTTTACACCATCTAAGCAAGTATGTGCTCAGAAAATATTTTTATACGGAGACTTCTATTTATTCTATTTCTTCTTCTATCTATTGCTTAGTATATCACAAAAAATAATTAAAGAAATACTATATGCAAATTAACGCTTTCAGGTTAAAATGAATGTGTATTTGTGTCAATACAGCAAAGTGGTAAATATTATATTCTTTTGAAATGATCGTAATATTTTTCTTTCAGGCTTCAACTGTGAAATAGATGTACACGACACTGTGAAGCTAGTTCGTTCTCAAAGGTACGGCATGGTGCAAAACAAGAGGCAGTACAAATTTATTTATTTGGCATTACAAAATTACGTCGACAACAATAATATTAAGTTAATGAAAAGGGTACATTTTGATAATATTTAAGTTAAAATGTTGTTTGTTGTTTTCTGAGTATTTTCTTTAGTAATGTTTATTTGTATTTAATCTAGTTTACTTCCAAATATCGTTTTTATTAAAAGTTACAGTAATAAAATATTTAGTTATTATATACTATGCTCAAAGTTGTTTATTTCACAATAATGCATAATTTATATATTTTTTTGGAGTTTAAATGTCTTGTCTGATTTTTTTTTAAATTAATAATTTTAAAATAATAAGATGTAAAGTACAATTGTAATATACAATGAATGCACAACATATCTTACACCTTAGAATGTAAAGAATTTTGAATTATTCAATATTATTTATGCGTTAGTTCGTTTGATTGTAAGTAGAATAACTATTATATAAACTGTTAATAAATTCTTATATAATAGTTACTTACAGTCTGACATATTCTGTTGTTAATATCGAATGATGTAGTTATTGGTTGATAAAAAATATATATTTATATTTTTATATTACAATTTTGTTTAAGTAAGTTATTACAAATTATAGGAAGAAGTACTTAATTATTTCTAAAGTGAAATATTTATTGTAAAACATATATGTTTACTGTAAATATATACCTACAGTCCGGGAGGTCTACGCTGAGCTTTCCATTTGTACATGTTCATATACAATATAATGTCTTTTGCTTGGCGTGTACCAATTTATATTTCTTTATAACAATCTGCCCACACCTCTTGTACTGATTGATAGTAACATCACATTTAAATTTAAATATTTTATTTTTGTGTTCGATTTATTAAAATATTTCATCAATATACTTTTTAAGTTGGATCTTTTTAAACATAATACATTTAATTTTCAAAATTTCTTTTCTGACTCTACTTTTATAATTACTCACACAAATGCAAAGCTCAGCTTAATCCTCTCGAACTCTATCTACTTGTTAAAAATATACGTATATCTTGTGTTTATACAAATTACTAGATTAAGCGCATTATTTATTAAAATTATGATATGAATTGATGTTTTAATTTTCCCAGTCACGCTTGCTTGCAATGCACATATAAGATTTTATAATTTAATATGTAATATAAATAATGCGACATTTTAATATTATTGCTTCTTGATCTGCGAACGTTTCCGAATTATATATACACATTTGCAAACTGCTCCAAGCCTAATGCCGCATTGCGAGGTTTGTTCAATGAAGAAAACCATACAAATGAGTTGCTTGACTTAGTTAAATTTAAATTTGTGTTTTTTTTAAGTAGAGCTGCCACACAGTCGCAGCCATCTGAACTTATATGTCACAAGTTACGTCAAAGTTCCTTTCCAATTTTTCGATGAAGACACTGCCCCAACTAGATGACGCCACATTAATTGCGACTTAATAAAAGTAAATTTCAATGATTCGTGTGATTTCTTATTTGGCAGAACATGGAACTTGAATGGTTTTATAAAATTATTAAGTAAACATACGTTGGCTTGGCGTTTTAAAGTTCAAGACTAGGTTTTAATAAATGTAATTTTACAGATCGACCATAACGTAGAAAGCATTAAAAAAAGGTTAAAATAAAAATAAAAGGTAAAATTTAAAAAACAATGGGTAAAATAAATAAAAAAATCTAGTCTTCTACTTTAAAACTATCAAAATTAGAGTTATTTTGGGAGATTTACATTGTACCAAACATATTAGAAATTAGGTGTTCATATATTTGTGTCTTCCTCTTATTTCCCTTGAGGCTTAGAATGATACCCGTAACTGTATAGCATTTTAGATAATAAATATAATAGTGAATTTTGTCCTAAACTTACCTACTACTTTATCTATACTAATAAGAAGACAAAGTAGAAGAGTTTGTTTGTTTATTGTTTGTTTATTTAAGCGCTAAGATCTCTGGACCTACTGTTCCGATTTACTTATTTATTGTTTTGTATGAAAGCTACGTTCTTCAGGAGTTATAGGCTTTTAACATTATGGTGTAAGTCTTAGTTAGCCTTAAATAACGAAGTAATAATAATGAACGCCATCGAATTGCTTTAAGCGCTTGCGCCGCAAAAATAGCAAAATATATGTCAGTATGTTGTATGGAAGAAATGTTCTATTTTATTAGTTCTAAAAAAAGTTCGTGATACCGTATATCTATCTCTTATAAATAAGTTACAAAAAGGCTTTTTGTGACAAAAAATAATAGAAAATTGCAAGGTATTTGCTACTACTACTGCGGTAGCGAAGACGATGCAGTCAAAAGGCTGATCCGCAGTGTAACAATGGCAACGACGAAAGGCATTGTGGAATACAATTTAAAAATCGCCATTAATGATAGAAACGATGATTATGACCACTTCGGTTATACCTTACACATCCTGAATCCATCCTCCGATAGGCACTTAGAATAAAAAACAAAACTATATTTAAATTTTAAAAGTGTAATAGATAATAAGTGAAATGTTTACAAAAATGCAATCTAAAAATACCGGGACTTTCTTAAGAATTAAATATCTAGATAATTATCTCTAGATAACTAGATTTAGAGAGCCTAGAGCCTTATTTAAGTAGCAGAAAAATATAAAACTGTTGATTAGCTGATAATAATGAAAAGTTAAAAAAAAAAGTACGGACCATGTGTCTGTAGTGTTTATTTAAAATAAAAAAAAAGGTGATATTTAAACTTTTTTTTATTTTATAAAAGTATTGGAGCGAAAATTATTCCGTCATCAAGTAAATTTGAATGCTTTGGTTTTTATAGCATGTCATTTGGCCGTATACTTTTTGAAAAAATGTAAATTAAAATAATTCAACGCTCCGTTTACGGCCGTAAACCTACGGGAGGCGCCCTTGCCGCGAATTTCGTCCTCGCAAGCAGCCATGTAGTGCTTGTACTTACTTAAAATTATTGAATGTATAATTTATATTGATTATCTTATGTCAACCCACCCCAGAATAGTATGGTGCCTTACGCAGAAATTTTATCAACAAAAAATTTGGCCTCAAAAATAAAAAAAAAACAACGTTTACACGAACATATCTGTTCAAAGTTAAATTCCAGCACATTAAAGAAACAAATAATTTAATGCTAATAGCTGACTGGCACCTGACGGCATGGAATTTTAATCTCTTTTTTTTCTTATTTTTTTCTCAAAAATAATCTCTTTAGAAATATAAAACAACAATATATTATATTTACGAAGAAAATATAAGGTAAATGATTAGAACAGAATTCGTACAGTTTCGTTAGTTTAATAGCTTGCACGGAATTCTCAAGAAATTACGCTATCATTTGAAATACACTGCGTCTGACCACATACAAGGACGCCAGACTTAAAAATATTAATAAATTATAACTCATATCCCCCAGTGGGAACGGAACCCATAACCGTTGCGTTTAAAGTTACACGCTTGTGCCACTGCATTACGATGGCCTCATTAAGTCATTTAAAAAAAATGTATTTATAGAAAAATATTTACCTATACAATATTTAGGTAGACGGTAAATACGCATGTACAGCAACCGCACTTTTTCCATTGTGGAAACCGATCCTGATCCTAAATCTTGAAATCTCGGTGCTTTTTATCATCATACAAATTAAAAGCGGGGAACGGACTGTTTTAACACTAGGTTCCGTCTGCCTACCCTGCTTCGCGCGGGATACATCGTGAAGCTGAATTTGATTTTAATTAAAAGCTAAAGATTCCAATTCAGTAAAATAAATGTATAAAATAACTGTTATACCCTTTAGCTACTAAGTAGTTTAAATTGATGTAACTTTTGCATTTATGAACCGATTGTAATAGAACTTGCAAAAGATAAACAGACAAAACATGTAAAAAACAATATATTGGGTTCTATTACATAATTAAAGGTTCTATTACATATTAAAAATAACATTTTTTCTATGACATTATTTTCCATGTACGTACAGACACCGATCCGTTACGATTTCATTATAAGTACAGATTATAGCAGGTCACAGATTATCTGTTTAATCAGATAATCTCAGTTCCTTATAAATTAATGGGACGGAAACATTTAGTGCAAAATTTGAGTTATTAAGCGATTCTGATATAATCAACAGTGTGTTATGTATATTTTGCATAAATAAAAGATATCGGAACTATACATTAATTTAATTATTTAATGTCATGAAATCTTTGAATCCGTTGTGGCGCAGTGGCTCAAGCATCCAACTGGAAGCACGACGGATTCGTCCTCGCTCTAGTAACGAGCCAAAGCGCGGCGGTAAGTTCCGCCACTCAACACACAAGAATTCGGCGGATAGTGGGGAATAAAAGATGGAATAGACCTTTTGCATGCCCATTGCTGGAAATAGACCTCCCTTAAGGATTTTTACCACGATCAGTCCTGTACTTACTGAATACAGTGGTTTCCGGCGACCAAACCGGTCGTCCGGTTCGTGTTCAACAATCGGAAATCTTTCCCACCGTGGGTTCTCCTCACTACAACAATTCAGCTTTGAACTTTGAAATTGAACAATGTAATAACGCTTTGCAATGCAAAGTTGTAATTTAAATGATATGTTTTGAGACGACGTATACGCGTACGTTTATATACACTATTTGAATATTCCTCTCGGCTCGTCTCTAAATGCTTTTATGTGATGAAGCACAAATGGTACGTTCTAATATCATAATTATATGTGCTGCGACTCATAAACAACCATATATCTATATTTTGATTGATTGTAAAAATAACCTATTTAAATAATTATTTTTTGTTTTATCATATAAGTAGATATAGTTAAATATATGAAAAATAATGGTTTATAGAATTCTCTATATAGATATATAGAGAATTCTGCGTTTTGGAGCAATTTTAAACCCGCGTGATATGGGGGCCAACGGTAGCACACAACGGCTGGATGCGGAGAGCTGAAGATCGAGATTAGTGTCATGCCATTAGAGAGGCCTATTTCCAGCTGTGGATGAGGATAAGCTGATGAAGATGATGAACTTTATCTGTCCCATCTTATTACTCAGTTTTAATTGCTTAATACCGGCAACATTTACGCCTATTTCATGATTTTATATCGTGGATATTGGATATAATAACGTATTCATATCCAAATCCAAGTTAATTAACATCAGTTTTACAAAACCTAAGAGTTTAAAAGAAAAACAGACGGTCATACAGATTTTATCATAAGTCAATGTATACTGTATAAAGTAAAGAAATCCTTATTACAGTGTAATCCAAACCTTATTAACACAGAAGCTACTGCAATTTTGTGTTAAACAATAGCATTTTTTATTTTGGTTTAGAAACCATAAACATATATTTATATACCTTTTGTTTTTCATGGAGTAGGCACAGAAGGCTTAGTGCTTATCGAACCGCACAATATTATTTATTAAAAAATTATTAAATACATAGACGTTCGTTCGTTTGAAATAAATCTATATAAAAATGCCTAAAACAACTTTTCTACGTGTATAATGTAATAATTACATATTTACCAATTGTACATTTAGCTAATAATACATGTAACTAATTTAAAAACCGTACAGGAGTTAATATGCAATCATTACAGTTATTTTACAAAGAATATTATGAATCCTTCAAATCAATAATTTCACATTTAAGGTTATTTCTGAAGGAGTAAATTTAATTATCACTGACATCAGCACATTTAACAGAGTTTCAAAATTATGATGAGATGTACATAACATAGACAAAAAGAACTTAACATTACAGAAATATATACGTATAATAAATAATTAGTTTTATGTATATTTTTACAAATATCAAATATCAACATTGGTCATACTTTTTAAATTCAAAACAATCAAAAATTAATTATATTAGAATATTACAAATTAAAATAATAAAAATCATATTAGAAGTCATTATAGTTGTCAGTCAATTCTGTTAATTAAATTAATAATCATGTAGCTTAAGCGGGCGAAGCCGCGGGCGGGCCGCTAGGAATGACTAAAATATTAACAAAATTTTCTTTTACTTTAATCCGTAACTCCATGTGAAAGCTATTTGCATTCCTGTCAAATGAAATTTCTAAAATATTAAATTTTACATTATTTTTAATATCGTCGAGGTACAGTTACAGTTCTTATTATACTAAAAATATTATACATTTTATAATGGAATCTTTAAAATGCATGTAATATGACTATTTTATCTCAGTGAACGGATCTCGCTGTTTCACTACAATGTTTTGAAGATGAAAGAAATATATAGGTATTAGTAAGTGAGCAAAAATGTTTAATTAT
>JAATLQ010024052.1:88480-101410 GCA_013421005.1 Heliconius erato x Heliconius himera
CCTTGTTGTGTTATGTCTAGTATTGAGATTTTATACTAGGCCTTGTTGTGTTATATCTAGTATTGAGATTTTATACTAGACCTTGTTGTGTTATGTCTAGTATTGAGATTTTATACTAGACCTTGTTGTGTTATGTCTAGTATTGAGATTTTATACTAGGCCTTGTTGTGTTATATCTAGTATTGAGATTTTATACTAGACCTTGTTGTGTTATGTCTAGTATTGAGATTTTATACTAGACCTTGTTGTTATGTCTAGTCATGAGATTTTACACTAGACCTTGTTGTGTTATGTCTAGTTTAGAAATTTTAAACTAGACCTTGTTGTGTATAATCTTGACATTTTGTACAAAATCTTGCTGTTTTATGTGTACTACGCAGATTTTATACTAGTCCTTGGTTCATAGACTAACCAAACGAGTTGATTGATCAATCAAGTAGAAGATAGATCATCGTATCAGGAGAAGAAAAAGGTAAGCAAACTACGAGACAACTAATGAAAAAAAGGGTGTAGTTGTAGGTGAAAAAAAAACTACAAAAACAATAAAATTGTGTCAATCGGGGGCTGTTGTTTGTAGGCAACGGCCTTTGTTGGAAGGAGACTCGTATGAATTATTGTTATTAAGTGATATATGTCACAACGCAATTATGCAGAATCTCTTTCCGAATAATTCGAAAACATATAGACCACATGTGTTTATTTTTGTCATTTAAAATCGTTAATCACTTTTGATTTTTAACAATATCATAGAATAAAATACTACAAACTTATATTTGATGTTTATTTAATGTAAAATAAGTACGTACGCACGCAAATTTAAGTTTGTAAGCTTTTGTAAGGTGACGTTTCTATTGACACACTACAACCATAAGTTGGTACGGAACCCTTCGTGGGCGAGGCCGACTCACACATAAACTTTTTACTTAGTTATTTTTAAAATATACAATATACTGTATAATCAAAATTAAATCTTGTGTTAATTGTAGGACACGAAATATTACAAAAATAAATAATGAGAATGACAGAGAATGACCCAAATTTTTGATAATAAGAATTTTGATATATGCCAATTTCATTTAAGCTTATGTTAAAACGCACTTACGAAACATAAGTTTAGTGAGTACAAGAAATAGTGCCGAATTGGTTATAATCAGAATACAAAAATAAAATAATAAAAAAATAATAATCAATCTATATAGTCCTTAAATGACAGGGTAAGAAACTATAAGTCTACATTAAACTAAAGAAGAAGCGCCCAAATTACCACTATAATAAGTAATAAATTTGAATCTTAAACAGCAGTATATAGCAAGATAAACGTTACAAGATTAAGCTACTAAGGAATAAGTAAATAACAAAAAGGAAATACGTGCTTTATATTTCAAAGAAGAAATCTGGGAAACGGACATAACATATGGCTAATAACTCTATAAGCTTCTCGGGTTGAATCAAATGAAAAAAAAAATTAACCTGTTATCTAGAAACGACCACTCCGCAAACAATAAAACGAAGTGCCGGAAAAAAATGCAAATTTTAAACCTTTGGCAAACCTGCAATTGTTAAGCGGTTAAATGAATGTTTTATTTAATTTGATTTTGTAAGAATGCTGTAAGCCTGACGCTTTCAATAGCTAAAATACAAATTTTGTATAAATTAAAAGAAGAAAATTTACGGTTTCATAGTCGTAACTTCGATATAGAATCAAATTGAAAATATTAAAATAAAAATAAATATTAAATTATGTATTTTTTTATACATTTTTATATGTAAGAAATAAATTGAACACTTTGCAACATATTATAACATTAATATGTAATGAAGTCTTTTTCAAGTTAATTTATTAACATTGTTAACTAAAAAATAATGGATATTAAATATAAAAAAAATAATATAAAGGTATTTCACTCCAAATACATACTTTTACGTATCAAATCATCAATATTATATTTCAAATTCATCCTTTTACACATCAAATTCTTGTTATATATACCTGAAATTCGTATTTTTACAAATTCTTCTAAGTTACAAAAATTTTTATTTTCATCGGAAAATAAAATAATTAAGACTGTCATGGCGCATTGGCACCAGTGACTGTAAACACAACGGCTGTAGGTTAGGTTCTCACTCAGGAGAATGATATATTTTTTAATTTCGTTGTTTTGGCAACAAAGCAAAGCGCGGCGTTGAGTTCCGTAGCTCAACACGCAATACCTCGAGAATTCGGTGGAAAATGGGGAACGGAGTTTCTTAACATAAGGTTCCTGCCTACCCTGCTTTACTCGGAATACACAGCGCGAAGCTGAAAAATAATTTAAACATTTACTACCAAATTAATGAATGTAAGATATATTAAAGCATACTATTCCAAAATAAATTTGCTGAACTATTTAAAGTAATTGCACTAATGTTTCATAAACTTAAGGGGGATTTAGTTTTAAAAGTAATATTGAGTAATATTTTTTTAGTATCTACTTTGTTATGTTGGTATAAGAACCAAAAAATATATATTTTTTAATTTTTTTGCGACAAATAAATTTTGATATTTTTGTGTGGTTACTAAACAAAACTAAAAATATCACAATTCCGAATTCCGACATTCAAAACCGATTAATAACCAACATGCAAACAAATTTTATAGTCGATTTGAAAACTTTCTCTTTAAATTATCATTGTAAATTTTTAAATGAATATAAATATAATATAGAAATTTACTATCATTAAAAAAATCACAACATAAACAATCATTTATTGATTTTACGCCGCATATAAAAGATAATATACATCAAAACAACTTAGATTTATTATTTTGATTGTAAATATTTTAATTTCATATGGAAAATCTAATTTTAGTAACTTGTATGAACTTAGAAGCTTTAAAACGGTGAATTTTATGTGTAAGAGAGTGAATTTGAAGTGTATAACATTTATTGAAACAATAGTGGATCAGAGTATTTATTGCAAAATTTGAATTAAATTTAATCTTTCTAACATGGTTATTGTCACGCTAAAGTTTTAAATTAATATTAAATCATACGTAAACTGTTTTTGATGTCTGTCTGTCACGTTAATGTATAGCTAATATTTATGTCTTTTTATAAAAATATCAAAGAGAATAATATACTTTCATTGATTTTCACAAAGTAAATATTAAGGATTTTTTAAAGGAAGTTACTTGTGTACTGTAAAGTAAATTTTCTTCTATAAATTGTAATATTAAATAGTAAATAAGTACAGTAATGCTTATTACCTTGTTTGTACTTGAGGTGACAGCGCACGCATTTTCTGAAGTATATTCCTCAGATGAAGGCCCAGGCGTGACAGTGGAACTTTGGGAAGACGAGGGCGAAGAACGTCCATCGATAGGCAAACGTTGTTCTTGAACACAGGCTAGTCTATTCGATTTAATATATAATATTTTATTTCTTATTTAGAACTGTTTTTTAATTTTATTATCTATATAAGCATTAATTTATTATCAATTTACCTTTTAAGAGTAACTAAAGTTCCTGTAAGTTTTTTGCAGCGCCGCAGAGCCAACTCCAAGCGCTCTGGCTCTTCTTCAAGCATTTTCTCTTTGCGGACAACCTATAAAAAATATCTGTATAACAAAGTCCAATTTCGCTATATTTTTAAAAATTCCAAAAAATACCTTCTCCATTTCTGCGGCAAGTTTCGCTTTCATAGTTTCTTGAAGAATTGGGAATTTGAGTTTCCAATCGGCAACAGTTTTGCTGCTTTTTGACAGTACCATGGCAATGCGTTCGATATCGGCCATATTTACTCGGGTTTCCCTAGAATTCATGGGTGAACTTTTTAATTAAATCATAAATTATTCCTTTGAACGCAATATTAAGAGCAAGAGTAGCACATAGAAATTACCTATTAGCAGCTTGACCACGCAGACGTTCCACGGTGGCTTCAAGTTCATATAAATCGTTTTCTAAGAGTAGCATATCTTGACGGTAGATTTCCTCTTCACGGGTTAGTTGCTAAATACATAATACAACATTTTTATTTTAATACATCAGTAATGTACTAATAAATTTAAAAAAAAGTAAGGCCAATCGTGATGCAAGTGTGTGACTGTAAACACGACAGGTTGTGGGTTCGATTTCCATTCGAAGAAATGAAATATCTAATATGTCCATTTCCTTGCTCTGGTCTTGAGGCAAAATGCGTTGAATTCCGCCACTCAATAGGCAATGCCACCAGAATTCAGCGGAAAACGGGGAACACAGGGTCTTAGGGCTGGGTTCCCTCTGCTTATCCATCTGTGTGCAGGATACAGCGTAAAGTAAAAAAATATATAGAACGTACTGAATCTGGATCTTGTTCACAAAAACTTGCAGCAATAGCTCCAATTTTCACAATAGTCTCAGCCATCATTTGCCTCATCTGTATTGAATGAGATAAAGTTGACCGGCGTAGGTTACGAGTCTGTGGAAGAAAAGGTCATAATCATACAGTAGTCTCTAAATTACCTAGGAAATAGGGAACTTTTCGCTAAGCTGTTATAAATTCGCATACAACTATAAGACATATTCGCAATGATGAAATAAAACCAGTATAAACATCACATACCTCAATTCTCAAATCACGGCTTTGCTTTTGGAGAACCCGAAGTTGATTAAAGAAATCAGGATTGACGTTCAAGGTATAAGTTCGTTGAGGAGCCAGAGCGAGTTGTTGCCCGACTAGTCCTGCTGGCTTAGGTGGTGGTGCCGGCTTCAAACGATCACGTTCTAGGAAAGAAAGATGTAAAAATAACTAACAATCCTCGTCGAAAGATCCATCCTAACTTTTTACCAAAAAAAAAAATATAGCAGCGATATTAGAGATAATAATAATGAATTAATAGCTGTATACTATAGCCGTACAGCAATAGCTAATAAAGATATCAATGTTACATAAATGCAATGTTTTTGAAATCCATTATAAGAGAAATGACATTTTAAGCTCGTGTTAGTTGTTAAGTGAAATAATAGCCAAGGCACCTTGTTGTCAGTGTAAAGATAAAAGCATTTTATTTTATACCCGTCAAACAGTATAAACGGATTTCAAAAATTTACCTTGAGACGAAGTCCGTGGCAATGTTGAGGACTTGATTGCCGGTTTTGTTGGTTTTGTATCAGCTTGTTATGGCAAAGAAGTAAGCGGAAAGAAATCAAATACAAGAATTATGATATGGTTATGATGTTGACTACCAAAAGAGACAGAATTTATAGCTTTAGGACTTTAGATCCAAGAATGATAATACGCGATACGTTATATTGTATATACCTATGTTTATATAGTGATAGTTACAAAATAAAAATTATTTCTCTGTAAATGATAAATAAATAAATTATAACATACATTTTTATTAAGACAACACTTTAATCAACTATTTTTCAATTTACGTACCTAAATATGACATGCAAGTAATTAGTACGTAACCAACGTCCAAAGGCAAACGCGTTTATCTCATTCTCAGCTCCTATAATAGTGACGACATAACGATACTACGATGTTTGAAGATGATTTGTTAAAATTTAACAAAATTTCGAAATGTAGCATTCTAATGAAATTAATGTCACATGATGAATCGTAAATGAGTACGTCTTATTTAATATTATAAAAGTAACAAACATTACAAAAATTATTTTAACAAAAAAAAAAAAACTTAAAAATTATCCATTGAGACAAAAACACACCTACATATTCTCTTTTTCGCATTTTATAATCGTTTAACATTATTGTTATAAATAATACAAACAAATAACGGTAGGTCCAAGGGATTTATTAAAACGTAAACAGTCTTGGGTCACAAATGTGCATAAGTAATTTCTAAATCTGTAGATAAAATACCATCACCAATTGTTCTAATATAAAGACTACATACAATTCAATATTAATATTTTTATGAATATAATTATTTTTAAGTTTAATGCATACCTGAATGTTGAGGTGAATGTTGTTTAGGAGAATTCATGTCTGGTGGATCATCGCTAAAAGATACTGATTTCTCAAAAGAGACAGACTTTTCT
Source organism: Heliconius erato x Heliconius himera (assembly GCA_013421005.1). Classification (NCBI taxonomy): domain Eukaryota; kingdom Metazoa; phylum Arthropoda; class Insecta; order Lepidoptera; family Nymphalidae; genus Heliconius; species Heliconius erato x Heliconius himera. Next base: position 94,507 of record JAATLQ010024052.1, read on the forward strand.
GAAATCATAAATATTTGACTATATGAATAAAAGAGAGTGTAAGTTTAATTATGATTAAAAAGATGTGAAAAGAAATGTCTTGTTTAAAAATTTGATAATAGAAAAGTGCCAATCATTTCTATAATAATTGTGTTCATTATAAATATCATCCTTTTGGAGATTAATATATACATTGTGTGCTCATAATTTTTGCATGGAATAAATGCAATTGATTTTTGTCAATAAAATGAAAATTTAATATGAAAGTCATCATAAATAATAAATTACAAATTTTGTGTCCTCGTTAACAATACAAAAACCTAAGATTACAATAAATGTAGATGGACGTGCAAGACAGGAAAACAAATCTCATAACTTTCAGATACTGTAATGCTAAATAAAAATAAATTAAATATACAATAAATATAATATGGTGAGCATGCATTTATTCAATACCCTCCAAGCCCTCTTTCTACGATAACATATTATATTTCTTATCATTTACGGATCGACCTTTGAGGTGACGATAACCAAAGAATAGAATCAAAGTACATTTTATTTCATGATATACCTACAGTACAGCAAACTGAAGCCGCACGATAACAATCTCATGAAGAAGCCTACGCAACATACTTTATACCACTGAAATAGCATCTATAACACAAACAATTTTTTGTATCTACAGTCGAAAATACTTTTACGATTTAAAAATCTGATTCCATAATATAGTGCATGGAATTTTACCAAAAACGTCTTTTAATGGATGTCTTTTTAATCTTCGTAAGGCCCAAAATAAGGAAATCACACGAGTCAGCAAGCAAGCGTTCGGCGTGATAATGTATGGAGAGTGCACAATGCATTGCGAATGTGAGTTTTGCCTAATAGAAGAATTCCTAAATTTACATGGTGAATATGTTGTGCATGTCGTTTGCAACAAAGTGAAAGTGTCACTTTCGCTGTCTACATTCCAAGAGGTACGGAAGATGCCAACTATTAGGACTTCACATCTATTCGCTTGCTGATAGAATGTGGTGTCGGCCATAATTTGCGGTTTGTTTCCTTCGTTACATTAGAATATACGAATTAAAGAACAATTTAAAAATCAAAGAGGTTCTTTAAAAAATATAATTTATACAAAAATGAAATATATGAAATGATGTATTCATATAGCAAATGGAAGATATTGAGTTAAAAGGGAATTAGAATTAAATTTGAATTTTTAACATTAGCAATGCATCGGCAAGTTGACCGCGATCAATCAAACTTACGAAATCTGTCTCTCCCTAATTTAGGAGGTCTCTCGTTGCTGGCAAATCGCGCGGCATCTGAATACAGGAAACGCAAGCCACATTAAAGACTAAGCTTTTTACATTAATCTTACCTGAGTATATAATAAAAAAAACATAAATAATTTTTATACGCTCCAAGTTTTATATTGATATATTTACATTAAATCACACAGATGGATTTACCACAATAAACTGCTGTAAAATATCAGTTTCAATGCGTTGATAATGGTTTTAACCTAACAATTGATTCAACAGTAACATTTTTGACCGCTGGAATGAGCCCATTAACATGGTTCAACTTTTCACATTTCAAGTCACTTCCCAAAACTAAATTTCACATTTCTTGCTTGCAACATATTGCTCGTACATTACTATTTTCTTACCTTGAGGAGCTGGCCTCGGAGCGTATGCTTGGTATTCCTGTCGTGGGGCGGCGGCTGGGGTCGGGGTGGGCGCACTTCCTGGTACCTGTAGAGCCTTTTGCACAAGCCCCGTAAGATTTGCTAGTTGACGTTCCATTTTTTCAACGCGGAGTCGTTGCATGTCATCCACAGGGGGACCAAGCCTATAACAGCACATGACCATCGGCAAACTTATTAGTTAAGTTAAATATAATATTTCACAATCTTCGCCAGCACCTTTCATATCGCTTAGCAACTTATATTGTGGCCACAATATCGCACTGCGTTTAATATTTTTTATTATTATACTTTCATAATAATTTTAATTAAATAGATTAATATTCAATATTTATATAACTTGCTTCATTTTTAATTATTAATAAACCATTGAATTTCGAAAATAAAATATTTTACCTGGCGTCATAAGGGGGTCGTGGCATGGGACGTGGCGCTGTTGTTATGGGATTCACACCATACATTTGATAGGCATCGTCTATTATCACCGTTTCACTGCGAAGAAAGTCTTATGTTTTATATTTAGCTCATAATCGCGATTGCTATAATTTGAATACAAAAGATATATTGAACATATTTCATTCATCATTTTGTTACACATTACACTAATTGAAATTTAGTTTTTACTTGGCCTCTTCGTCGATGATTGGAGCTATGGGAGGTCTTCCGGCAGTTCCACCCAGGAACTGGGTGTAGTACGGATCTTCATAAGGTTGTCGTGGAGCAACACGTTCGGGAGAAGACATGTATCCATCTCCAGAATGAGCTGTTTATGTATCACAATTAAAATTTTCTTCAATGTCATTTTACATTGAATTATATAATATTAACGTTAAGCGAGAAAGGAAAGGGAAAACAGTAGGCCTTAAAATGTTCAATATTTAAGAAAAAAAAATTAGTCTTATCGAGACAAATTTTGATTAACAAATTACATAATAAGATTGCTATTACCATAAAGGAAAGCAAGAAGGAAGTGAAAGCCTATTAAATAGTTTACTATAAAAGTAAATTAATAAAATAAGTACTAAAAAATATTTGTAATAAATTAAATACACAAAATTAAAAAAAAATGTATTGAGTCTCGAAATAAAAAAAATAAAAGTAAACTAAATAAGGCATAGGTAACTTAGGACCTAAATAAAGGAATCAAACGCTACAGGGTCATTGTGTGGATGTCAGTTTTATCGATTTAACGAGATTTAGCCCGACAAGACTATATGGACTTCAATAAATATATAGATTTTGGTATTGATAAAGGATGATTCTCATATTCTTCATTACTTGTAACTGTATTAAATATTTTATCCTTGCTAAGTTGATTTTAACTGATTTTTCTGACATTTAAGGAATTTTACTTCTAAACTTAATTTATGTAAGTTTTCTGTAAGAAAATTTGAATGTAATTTAACTTGTGAAAAGTGAAAATTTGTTATAATATATGTATATACTTTTTACATACATTGATTTTATCTAATATCTATTATAAATACTGATGAGATCTTCCAAATGAAAACAATATAAATTTAGATACAACTTTCAGGCCAAAATGTAAATTGCATTTAAAAAAAAAAATACTGTCATAAGTGTTTTTATAAGGCAGAATTTATATAACATACCTCAAGGAATAAAAAAAGGAGGTAATGTTGAAAATATGGAAGAAGCTTAGTACTGATGACTTAATACAGTACTAAAATGTCGCCATTTTAATATAATTTTACAGAGCACGGTATTGAACCAGTCTCAACATGCAACAAATTAAGATATGGAGAATCCTAATGTTTCTCTTTGAGCTTACAGTTATCATGTCTAACAAGTTAATGTTTATCCCAAATTTATATAAAATTATATCGACAGTTAAAAATAATCTAAAATCAATTTGAAGTTGTTGTATACAAATACTAAAAGAACGGAAGCTTCAAGCAAATTAGATTTTGGAAGCGAAACAAGACGTCGACAGGAGGAGGAGGCCGGGGTTACCAGGGATAGAGTATAGTTGATCGGTACCGCGAGGACATTCGGCCGCAGCGAAGGGGAAACATCGCTCTGATCCACTTCCCGGGACGTAAGAGCGCACCGGTTTGCTGGGTGCAGAAGGACCTACACATATATCACTTTTTGCAAATGTACCTAAAATAAGTAAATCTCCCGAATTTAATTTTATTTATATTATATTTGTTGGTGAATTATATATAAGTGTAAAGAGTACTTACCAGTTGTAGGTATAGTTTTGGCGCGATCAGCAGGCACAGGCGGCGCTGCCGGCGAAAACGCTCGCAGAAGAGAACCGCCACGAGGAAGTGTACTCGGCGCCTGCGTCCCCATGTAGTAAGCAGGCGCTTTAACCTACAAAACAAATATATTACAAAATACTACTACATCATAAATACTATTGAATTCCACTCATTCCACTCAACACGCGTTGGATGAAGTTCCCTCTGACTATCTTATCAAGCGGGATACAGCGTGAAGCTAGCTATTTATTAACTTTGTGTAACGTTACTAAAATAAACTAATTTAAAGAAAATCTTAAATACGTCTTAAATAAATTAGTAATTAAAGATAACTTTATGGAAACTACGAGTTTTTAGTAGATATAATATTTTAATGATATTGCATCATTTTAATATTTATTTTTGACTGGTGTACATTACCATATTACTCTCAGTTACTACCGGTTATAATTGAAATTTACCGCCCAAACATGGTGCTGGTTTGTGGTGAAACTCAACGCTGGTAAAAAGTAAAAAAAAATAAATACAATCATTCCCTTTACAGCCATCCCGTTACGGAGAGACGCTGTCCCACGTCGCCACGACGATGAAATAAATGATTTTGTCGTAAAAATATTCCATGTACAGACACAATTTTGTATGTTTTGTCTTCATATACTAGTCTTTATGTAATATTATAGAGTAGTAGAGGTTGTTTGGTTAAACACGAAAATCTCAGGATTCACTCACTGGCTTGAATTTTAAAAAAAGTTTTTTATGTAATGTAATTTTGTATGTTAATGTATCAAGAAAGGCGGTCGTATTAGTATTACATCAGGCTATGACCAATAAGAGTGAGTAATAAGCGGAAAGGTTGCAAAAACAGGAGGAGAGCTTGAAAGCCTCCTTGCGTGCGCCGCCTTAGAGGTAAAAGCTACACAAAAATAATGTATAACGGAAATATTTCCTTTTAAAAGTTCAAAAGAGTACTAAAGGCCGTCGTGGTGCAGGGGAACAAGGATGCGACAGTTGTGGGCTCGATCCCCACTCGGAGGAATTAATTATTATTTATGTAATATTTTCACTTCTTCGCTCTAGCTCCAAGGCAAAAAGCCTGGCATTGAGTTCCGCCACTCAACACGCAATGCTTCAAAAAACGGAGCAACAGAGTGTCTTAACACTAGGTTCCTTTGCCCACCCTGCTATGTGCGGGATACAGCGTGAAGTTGGTTTTAAATTAAATCAGCATTTTTTTAATCCTAAACAAAGGTCTACGAAAGTATATGTCTATCTCCCAAGGATAGGACTCTTAGTGGCCATTTTTATGTTTTTCAAAATTGTTTTTTTTTATCTCTACAACGCCAGATATAAACTTACATATATACGTATAGGCTATATTACCAGTAGTAGTATATACAATATTATTCCTTATCCAATTAAACATTTATATAGCAAATCAATAAAATGGATACTATAAAAGATATCACAGGCTTAAAATACGGGAGCCGAGTGGTCGTCGTACGATTCGTTGGTGACAGTCTGCGGCGGGTGACGCTCGTATCTAGAATAATTAATGTTACCTAGAATATTTTGATACTAACATTATAAAGGATAGCATCCTTTATAATGTTAGTATCAAAATATCTCAGGAGCTAATGGTCCGAATTAAGATATTCTTTTTGAGTTGGATTACTTCAAGTTAATATAACTAGAAATGATGCTTTACTATTTAAGTTGCGATTGAACTATTTAAGTATCAATTAAATATTTTTGAAAGATCTATTATATAAAGTCGGGGCAAAAGTATTTTCGTATTATCCATACAAAGGAAAATATTTTTTTTAGGTATAATTTTTTATTTATTTATAATATGTATATACAGTTTTGATCGATGACTTATTGCCATCTTATGGGTAGTACCATGATCCCATTCCTTTAGAAGTTTTAAGATTTTTGATTAAAAAATCTGACAGGTAGTGTTCACAGTGTTCTGTAATGACCGAAACAGGAGGAAATCTGATGTAGCAAGGTCAGGGCTACACGGAGGATGCATCAACACATCCCGGCCAAGCTCTATCAATTTTTATTGCGTGGCTATAGATGAGTGCGGTCTGGTGTTGTCATGGTGGCCACGCCTCTATTCACCAGTTTCGGCCGGTTTTTTTCAATATATTTTTTTTACCTCATCAGGTGATGTTGAAAAAGAGAAAATCGATAGTTTTACACTGTGGTAAAAGCTCATATTGGACGATTCCTTTCCAATCCCACCATAAACATAGCATCACTTTGTTCTTTGGTCTGTGGGGCTTGTCCTTGCTTCCACTATGATCTTTTTCGCACATTCTTATCGTAAGTCACCCATTTTTCATCACCCGTAATTAACTGTTTAAGACATTGAACTACGTTTAGTAAAAAGTAGCACTACATTTCTCTCAGTGAGATCATGTGGTACCCAAATGTCAAGTTTTTTCTTGTACCCAGACTTCCGTAAATGACGTAAAACTGTTTTATGATCAACATTCAGTTCTTCAGCAATGTCGTAGCTACTATTATGTCAATCTTGCTCCACTTTCTCAAAGATGGCACTGATTTTATCTGTTGTTTGACAGGGCGTCCAGAGCGAACCTCATCATCCCACCTCACACTAAAATTTCCAGACTTGAAACGCTTGAACCACATTTGTGCTACTCTTATTGATACCGCATTAGATCCGTAAACCGAACTAAATTTATTCGCTGCGTTCCTCGCATTTTACCTTTGTTGTCTTCTTCTTCTTTGTCGTGTTCTTCATTACTGAAGGTCGTGCCCGTTCTGGTAGTTCTTGGTGGAGGAGCAAACAAGATGCTTCCATGCCTCCCTGTCTGCAGCTTGCCTTAATGCGCCAATCACAGAGAGTCCAGTAATTTCTTTGACGGTGTCGGACCATCGGCATGGTGATCGGCCTCTTGGTCTTCTACCATCTACTTTGCCCACAACAATAAGTTTTTCGAGATTATCAGACTGTCTTCGC
>JAATLQ010024052.1:101510-178121 GCA_013421005.1 Heliconius erato x Heliconius himera
ATTCGCAGCATTCTTCTCCAGCACCACATCTCAAAAGCATCGATTTTCCTCCTATCCACGGCACGGATCGTCCAGGATTCTGACGCATACAAGAAAACCGAGAAGACAAGGGTTCGTACGAGTCTCACTTTGGTGACATTGGAGACGGTTCTACTCCGCCATATCTTCGTGAGTTGAGTCATTGCACCTTTGGCCATCTGGATTCGTCGTCGAATTTCCTGCATGCTCCCTCCCTGATCGCTTATGACAGAACCAAGATATACGAAATTTTTTACCATTTCCAGATTCGGCATTAATCCAGTCAGCGACAGCAGGCCTGTCCTATCAACACACATGAGTTTGGTCTTTGCTTTGTTAATAGATACACCAACCAGTACGCTTTCGGTCTCCACTCTACTAAATAGCTCGGACATTTCCATCTCTGATGCCGCGAACAGTGTCGTATCGTCTGCATATCTAAGATTGCTAATCTTTTTGCCACCAATTGAGATGCCACCATTCCACCCTTCCATTGCTTTCCTCATGACATACTCCCCATAGATGTTAAACAGGAGAGGTGATAATACACATCCCTGGCGTACGCCTTTTTCTGGCTTAAATGGCCTCGAGATCGCATCATTCACCCTGACCATCGCTTCACCATCCTCATATAGGTTCATAAAGGAACGCCCATTTCCCGCAGAATATGCCATAAGTTATTCCATCGCACGCAGTGACTGCGTGCGATGCAACCTTTGTTGTAATAAAACTTTAAAATGTACCGAATTTCTTTCGTACCGAATTACATACGCTCATTTTGCTTGCTTGAAAAACAATTAAAATATGGCGGGAACAAGTTTTAATATTTTTTTATTACATATTATTACATATTTTTTATTACATATACAAGTTTTAATTATTTAATTTATTGCATCTTCAGAATGTCACATTTCATGCGGTATTAAAACCATCCAGTTTCATTCAGTACAGCCGAAGAGGTTTAATTACTACTTAATAATACATTCAAAAAACGAAAATATTTGCCCCGACCTATAATTATTGTTTTTTTTTCATGTTGAATATCGCATATACCAGGCTAGGCAGATGGAACATGAAGACCTAATGGTAAAACACTTTGTTGAGTGGCGGAACTCAACGCTGAAATCTTATTGATAACTAGAGGGAGCGCGCGGCTTCGCCCGCTTATTAGGAGTGAATTCTAAAAAAACCATAAAACACGTGTTCAATAAAATATTTTTAAGAGTCTACATTTCCAATTTTATAAAAATCGGTACAGATTAATTTTTTTTTCCATACAAACTTCAAACCCCTATTTCATCCCTTTAGGGTTAAAATTTTTCAAATTCCCTTCTTAGTGGATGTCCAGAATATGAAAATAAACATCTGCCCAAATTTCACGTGTCTACCATCAGCAGTTACGGCTCTGCGTGCGTCTTACCTCAGTCAGTCAGCACAAGTCCTTTTATATATATAGATATTAGTAAATACTACATAAGTTTGAGACTTGTAGATCGATATTAAATATTTACTTGTGTATGTGAGTCATAAAATACTTAATTATATATATTATTTTATGAGTAAATTATTTAAATCCTAAAATGAAAGCGGCACGACCATCGGCCATATCATGTTTTAATTTTCATAATAATATTTACAGTTATGAGACAGCAATGTTTCTGAAGAAGCGGTTGTGGTTTACAAACAATTACTTAGTAATAACCATTTTAATATCACGAATGACGATGACGAAAGGTATCAGTTGATATTATACTTTTCTAAAGAAAACACGAGGTCGCAGTGTAATTGAGCAATTTTTTGGTCTACATAACATCACATGTCTCTAAAATTATATTAAATCCAAACAGGTTCGTGTTACTAATAATATTTTAATAATATATCAGTTTAATATATGTTAAAGTTAAAGATGATGAAAAAAGTAGTTATAATATACGTCAATCCATCAATAAAGAATTAGGTAAAAAGTTTATGTAAATTACTAATGTACAGTTGGTAAGCTTTTCTAAGTAAACTTTTATATTAATGCATACTGTTTTTTCTATGATTTATTATCATTTAAGTTTTTAACCGACTGCGCGACGCAAAGGAGGGTAATGCAGCATTACCCTTATCAGTCTATATATGTATGTATTTTTTGTAGTATTGTAAAGACCAAATAATTTGACCGATTTTGTTGACCATATGTTCGTATTAACCTTGCGGTCGTCATTAAAGAAACGACAGTAATAAAAATTCAGCACAGCGACGACAGCCAGACGGCATGTTGTCGAAAGAAAAAAAAATCGTCGAACTATGTGAGGTGTCGCTGAATATTTAAGATATATAATAATATGATATATGATAGTGATATAGCCAGCGTTAGTAGACTGTGAAAGAGGTTAATAAAAAAAAATAAAAAAAATGTAGCATTAATTTCCTTAAGTTTCTTAATTATAAAATTAATCATAATTAAATCATATTCATCTTATAGTCCTAATAACGAAACTAATAAATCCGAAGCGATAAAAAAGTGTAACATAAAAAACAAATATTATAAAAAACAAAAAACCCGACTGTTTCATAGTAAAAAATCTTATACTAAAAAATAAACACAACTGTCACATCGTATATACATAATAAATGCTTTTTCTCTGGGATGTTTCATGTTTCCAGGTAATCTAGAACTAACTAAGCACACATAGAAATCATATAAAATTAATAAAAGTAATTTCAGAAATGTCTTTCAAATAAATGAATGAATAAATAGGTCGTTTATAATATTGCAAATAACTAAATATATTTGTAAGATTGAATTTGCTGTACACTGTATTATTAGCAAATTAAACAAAGGAAATGCTTTGAAGCTTTCTATTTGAATCTCGATCAGAAATGTAGATTGAAATGACGTTACAGATGGAATCGATATTTCAATGGTATTTGTAAATATGTACATACACATGTATATAGGTGCGTCGTGCAGTGAGTGGCTCACGTCAAAATAACGAAACGTACGTATACTTTACGTATATGTACGGATTTGGTATTGAAATGGACCGCTAATTAAATTTGTCTAGTAAAATTGTGTCTGTATTTGAATACATTTTTGAATAAACACTGTAAAGGGATGTAAAAATATTAATAGAATTTGATGTTATGACTGGGATTTTTAAATGTTTTACCTGACTGCCACATTTGATGCAGAACCATAATGATCCTTCTAAACTATAAGGAATAATTAAAAAAAAAAGATAGGGCATTTTCTTTTGAACATAAATTGAAAATCTGAAATATCCAATGAAGACTCTAAATGAACATCTAATAAGACCAGCCGTAGTGCATCGGCACAAATGTGTGTTGTAGGTTCGATCTCCATTCAAAGAAATGAAATATTTATTTAAATTTATAACATATAAATTTCTTCGCTCAGGTATTGAGGTAATGCGCGGTATTGAGTTCCGCTACTCAACACACAATGCCTCTAAAATTCGGCGGAAAATGAAAATGAAATATCGGCTTAGTAAAAGTCAGTGTGGTAGACATTTTTCACTAACCCAAAAAAATTGAAGATCAGAAGAAATCTGATAAAAAACCATAACAGTCCAGCTAAACAATAAGAAATAATAAAATCTTAGAAAAAAAGGTTGAACGTCATAGACATTTTCTATAAGTACAATTAAAAATTAAAGCTCTGATAATAAACTATAATAGTTCAAAGTTATAATAGTTCAAAAAAGAAATAATAAAATGCCGTCTTAGTAAAAGATTCTCAGTGTGATATTTTAATTTATTGGGCTATCGTGGCACAGCGTTTGATTGTAATTGCTTTGGATGTGAATTCAGTTTTCACTCAGAGAAATAATATACTCGATTGTTCTACAATATACTCGATAATATGCTCGATGAACATTTAAATTCGTCAACATTTTATAAATATCTGTATATAAAATGTTAACGAATTTAAATGCTCACATTGCATGGCATATACATACATAGGTAGGTTTGTTTGTATAAAACTGTCTGTTTACAACTTTTACAGATTTTATATTCTCAATATCGACTGTATTTTTATTATAAATTTTTTTAGTTACCAAATAATTTCAGTGAAGCTGACATCGAGATGTTAAACTGATATATGCTATTAAGTTTTTAATAATAGTTCAGATATGTTTTTTCAATTTATGAACGGTATTTGTACAGGAAAATTTTATATTACAATTTCATAAAAAGCTATTTATTATATCTTTTTCAGGCGGATTGTGGAATTAAAAATGGCAAGCTTCATGTTTCTGTTTTTAATTTTAACTTCAGCTTCGGTTTATAGTATAAATCGGCCCGTGTATAAAGTATCGTTAACACAAAGAGGATTTACACAGGTAAATTAACGCTGTACAAACTGAAATATATGAACCTTTTTTCTAATTCACCAATATTGAAAATTTGACACCAAGGGTCTATACATAAAGTTTAATAAGGCTTTATTTCATATATGACATATTAAGGATAATAAGAAGGCCGTTGGCGCAGGGGCATAAACGTGTAACTGTAACGCGACGGTTGTGGGTTCGATCCCCGTTTGGGGGAATGAATTATTATTTATTTATATTTTCATTTATTCGCTCTAACCAAGCAAAGCGCGACTTAACACACCTACTCTGCGTTATAGCAGGCAGGATAGGCGGAGGGCCTAGGGTTAAGAGATTCTGTTCCCCACTTTCCGCTGAATTTTCGAGGCATTGCGTGTTGAGTCGCATTGCGGTGAGGGATACAGCGTGAAGCTGAGAAAAATTAAAAGATAATAAGACTTGGCAAATTAATATTATCTTCAATTTATACAAAAAAAATATTTCCTCATGAGAACCCGGTAATTTGCTAAAAGGTTAATACATTTTATAATTTGCGGCCTATTGCTACAATAAATACGGCTTTAATTATTTCAATGGAAATTGACTCAAATATAAGGTATATTTGAGTCAAATTCCATTCCAGTCATGTGGTAAAGACAAGTTATTTCTCCAAAAGTAATGATCATTACCTTGTATTACTTCCATTATTTTTATTTTTGTGAAGCCTGAAAACTAAAAAAGACCTTTAAATAATTGTTAAGAGAATTTGGGCGTCTAAGTGACATCAAAAAGAGAGAGAATGTTATCGGAAGTCAAATTTGAAAGATTCTTAGGTAACGAAGTTTTGTTTCACTTTAACTGAGCATAGAGAAAGGCGTGAAATTCAATTCCAACCGGTACCGTTGTAAAGGACAACAGGGCCAACAGTATTATTTTATTAAATTAAAATTAAATTAGCTTCACGCTGTATCCCGCACACAGCAGGGTAGGCAGAGGGAACCTAGTGTTAAGACACTCCGTTCCCCACTTTCTGCCGAATTCTGGAGGCATTGCGTGTTGAGTGGCAGAACTCAACGCCGCGCTTAACCTCGACATCAGAGCGAAGAAATAGAAATATAAATTTAAGTAAATATTTCATCCCCTCGAGTGGGGATCGAACCCACAACCAGTCGGTTTTGCAGTCACACCTCGTGCCGCTGCGCCACGACCGGCCTAGAGTCCGCCCTAGCCCGACCGACGGCCACTAGCCGAGGTTCCTGTAGGGGACGCCCGTGACGACGTCGACATACTCTCAAGCAGCCACGTAGTGCCTGCACTTTCTCAGGAACTCTCTCAGAGAACTCTTTTCCCTACACAACTGGTGTCGTTGTTAAGGCCATTAGGGCTAACAACATTCACCTCAAGTTCGAAGCAAAAGGGCATGATATTCTTTTCCATGAGTACTGTCCAGTAAAAAATGTTAAACGTCCTTGCTTTCATTTTAATACTCTTGATAGAAGTAATGTGATGATCGATCGGAATCCTTACAGGAACGTTGTCAAAGAAAAGGATTATTGGGGATGACTATGTCCATTTTTTTTATTTTACTACTTCAAATATTACTTTGAAGTCGCAGCATTTTTTAAAACTAAGAAAATTTAAAAACTGTTGTGTCATATCACATTTCCTATTTAAAAGTAGGGAAAAAGTAAAATTACAATTATTAATTATCAATTGTTACAAAATATTTAGGTGTAATATAATATATGCAATATTATATACGTTGCGAAATATTTGGGATCTAATAACGTAAGATCCTGTATTATATGATAAATATATATTTCAATAAAAAGTTAAGTTAAGCATTTTTAGTATAAACGTAATTTTTTTTTTTAGTTTCTCCAATACGATGTGGAAACCCCTCCAATAAGAGAATTCACTTTCTGCATTTGGTTGCGTTTTTTTGATTTGTCTTATGAGCAAAGTATTTTTTCATACGTTGGTAAGTTTTAATTTTTTTATTTTTTGTGGCGCAGCGGTACATCATTTGACAATAAAAGCGACGGTTGTGAAATATGGGTTCGACTCCCACTCGGAGAAATAAATTATTTTCAGTTCCTACCAAATAAGACATTGCCTCGAAAATTATTTTTATTTGTTTTTATTTGTACCAAAAACATCTTTTAAATATTTGTACTCATTTTATTAAATAAGTAGTTAATCAAAAATATAATTATATAATATAATAAAATGTATAATAAAGAAAACCAAATGTCTTATATGTATTTTCTTTCTTAAAAAACAATTACACATTTTGAACGCACTAATAATTATCTTTATAATTCAACGTTAATGCAATAATTTAAGAAAAGGAAATATTGGCGCATGTTCAAAATACGCACTCGAACGAAATCCGCAACAACTATCTGGTATAAGGCGGCGATTCGCGTTTAATTAGCATGACCTCTTTATTTGGACCAGTTCTGTACAGCATTTCTTAACATTTGATTTTGGTCGGTTATGCAATTTAAAAAATTAAAGTAATATAATTGCACTTTACAATCTGTCTCTCTCGGTTGTCAGTGTCGATGACGAATTGACATTCGCTCCTACGGCACAATGTGGCACGGTTGAGGACTTGAAGGATGATCAAAAGGCCGTTGCCTGTCGATCCGACTCATATTGAGCGAAGTACCCTTACTAATGATACTCACGTCTACCATATATAATAAACAAGAAATAGAATAAAACAAGCGATAGAAAAAATATATAAATAGAATGTGTATCATTTGTGTAAATCGTGTTTTATATGTTAATCAGTAATTTATTACCTTAGTAATCGAGTAATAAAGATATTTACTATTTATAAGTACTTAAATTACCTGCTTTACAGTCTGTTTACGATAAGCGCTAATACTGGAATGAACTAATTAGAGCGTGTATGTTTTTTCAGCGGATAGCAATAACCGCGTAATAAGGCTATGGCTCGACTCTGGTGGGCATTATATTAAAATATCATTGAACGGCAGACCCGCCTCATCTATTCCAGTCGATATCGCCAAAAACACATGGCGACATATTTGCTTATCCTATCAGTCCGATTTTGGTACGTGGACACTTTACTTGGATGGTGCATTGGTATCTTGTGAAGCGACACAGAGTGTAAGTGTCACTCGGATTTGTTTTGTATTGGGTTTTTTTTATTGTAATCGTTTATATTTTATTCACAATTTAAAATATTTTGTTTATTTTCATATGCCGTAGGTAAATAAATAACATATTTAGTTGGCATTTTTAAACATGTAAAAAGTAGTACCAGACCACCGAAAAGGTAAGGTTAAGATCGTGATTACCAGAGGCTAATCTTTACATTGAGAAACCAGTTAATTTTGCAAGATTTTTTGTTTGGTTGATACTCATGTATATGTTTTTGTATAAAATTATTGGAACTAACTAATTTGTACTTATATTCATTTCATATATACAAATTTACAGCTATTTGGCAACATTCTACCTGCTGGCGGTAGTGTTATTATCGGTTATGGTACAACTGAAAGCGGTAATATTAAAATTTATTATGATATGTTTTAAAAAGTATAATATATAATATTTTATAATGTATTGTTTGTACAATTAAAGGTATACGAAGCGGTTTGGAAGGTGAAGCATTCGGAGCAAACATGATATTAATTTCAACAATAGAACGTAATTATACAATGAGTAAAGATCCACAATATCAGCAAAAGCAGTTTAGTAAAAATAAAATATCAGGTCCAAACAATTTGAAGTACATGGTTCTCGAAAATTTATCAAATGACATACTGACAGATAGCATTGTACACTCGACTACTAGATTACCACTTTATAATTCATCAAGAAGTTTTATAAAAATTAAAACACCACGAAGTGAAATAGAGCATGACGTAGGTGATATATATAGAAAAAGAACAAGGATGATCGATAATTCAAATGATGAAGAAATTATAGATTTTCCTATGGCTAATAAGGGAAAACTTTCCAATAGTGAAGAAATCATAAGTTTATCAAATATAGAAAACAAAAAAGGTAATATTCACTTCAGAGGAAAAAGTAAAAACAGGGGGATGTTATTCAATATTGGTAATGAATATATTCCTACTCCATCTGAATTTGAAGTGCCTCCACCCTTAGTGTCATTTAAAGATTATATTCGTGCTAATATAAAGTTAACAAAGCCAATAAATCCATCACTAAAATATACAAAAGAAAATAAAAAGATAACACCATATCAAGCCGAGTCTATGCTTCAATTGTATAAACATAAATTACAAGACGTAGAAATACCACCACTACCGAAAAATAATGAAAAAATTTATGGTCAGTGGACCAGTTCTCAGTTTGCCAATAGTGTACTTAATTACCTTAAGCGTTTTAATAATGAATATAAAAATCAGATAGGGGTCCCACCAACAATACCGTTAATAAGAACATTAGATAATTTTCCATATGCGTCTGACTTCAAGGTAACTAAATTACAGCCACCTTTAGAATTCCAAAGAAAAAAAATGACTGATAGTTATATCGATATTAATAAGCGTGTTGGTAAATTTCCACAAATAAATATTGAAATATTACAAGATGATTTAAGAACTCAAATTATGAAATCGCACGCGAATACTCGGCCTAAAAATATAGAAATAAACAATAGAGGGCAAATAAAAAATATTAAAGAGCATAGAAATTATAGAAACGTAGATAATCAACTATCGGATAGAGAAGAACATAGCTCAAATATATTAAATTCTTCACCTTTCTTATCGAAAATTAAAACAAGTTTGAAAAATTATCCACCGCAATTTAATCTTTATAAAGGTAATAGTTTAACAACAATGCTTCCTTTTATAAAAACTTCGGAATATTTAAATAGCAAAGAAGATAATAAAAATGATATGTACACTAGGACTTTATCAAATGATTATGAATGGCATAATGTGAATTTATTTAATAAACTTTACACGCCAAGACCTTTTAATTTGGAGTGGAAAAAAATAGACTCTGGTATCGAGAAAAAAATATCTGAAGTAACTAAGAAAAAACCGTCTATTAAGTTAAAGTATATACCGGAAAATCATAAAATTGTCAAAAATCTGGATGACTCAGAAATACTAGACGCCCGCAATCTCGCCATGGAAATATCAAATTTATCGAATTTAAACACTTTTTCAAACTTTTCTATATTAAAGTATAATCAAGGATTTTTGCCTATAAAAAATAAATATAAAAATGGTGATAATAAATCAAATGCCATTAATATGAAAAATGGCAATGGTAAAAGAGATTTAAATAAAGATAATTTCAATAGAAACGTTAAACTGGGAAATGCTTTAAATGAAAAATTTATAATAGGGTTTAGTGAGGAACAAAACAAACAAAGTTTTGTTGGGGGCAATGAGAAGATTCCAGATGTTGGTAGATATAGAGCTGACACAGATCGAGGTAGTGAAAAAGTACCACCTTCGCTCGGGTCAAGTATTTGTAAGAATGTTGAACTCAGTAGCCGCCAGTTTTATGTTCAGCCTGATGGTAGCGTCGACGTAACACATATATGGTCACCGATAAAAGAAAAAAATGTGGGTGTTTATTTCGTATTACAAAATTATAAAAAGTGTTCATTAGAAGAATCAAGTTTTCAACGTCATCCTTTATTACTAATCGACTGGAATAAGACACCAGTTCGACTTTTTGGTGGGGCTAATCCAAAAAAAACAACAGATTTATGTGGTTTCTTTTGAAAATCACTGTTTGCTATGAATATTGTTTAAATATTTATAAGTTCATCTATTTAATTTTGTAATTTATGAAATGTGAAGTATTAAATAACACAAAACATATGTTTATACGGATATATCATCCACTTTTGAAATAACAACACTCAAAATTACCAAAATTTAACTTTTGAAACCATGTCATAAATTTTGTAAGATATGTAAAAACGTTTCCTCAATATTAGTATTTATGTTGATAAATATTTTGTTGTAATATTAAAAATAAATTTATTTTTTATTATAAATATTTTATTCTTGACCGCAATAACCGAAATAAGTAATCAATTTCATCATATACATATACATGTATGTATAAGAAGAAAATAAAGGCTGGTTTAAAATAAAAAAATACCAGTTTTTAAGGATTTAAGATTTTATTTTTATTTTCAATTATTGAGGTATAAAATGATAAGATCATATTAAAAATGTATATGATTTTTTTCGTAAATTTACACTTTACTTCGTATTAAACAGTATTATTTGATGAGTCCATAAACTTTTAAGAAGTTTCCTACCTTATTAAGGACATGACTTCTCAATTTTAAATATAGATTTTACATATAATTATTAAATACAAATAAAATATAAATAAATATGTTACACTACATAAGATACTAAGCTTTAAGAATTAATTTTGTTTTTAATAAAGAAATTTACATAATTTATTAAATTTATGAACGCGGCGGAAGTGGGTAACAGAAGTCTTGATCGGAACGTAGTGTCCTAACACTGGTTTCCCAGCTTCCCTCTGCTTACCTAAATGTGCGGGATACAGCGTGAATTCTATAATATTATTAAAGATCATTCTAGATTCTTTCCTTCTTAAAATACTCAAGAAACAAAAAATCATTTTCGTTCGTGTTTTAAAATCCTTCCCGCTCAAGCAGGTCTTGTATCATGCAATGCCAAAAAATCTTTGCTGTATATTAATTTGGAACATTACATTAGAACAAACTTCCCAAATCGATTCAGGAACGCCAATGATTTCTATCTTTTAAGTTCCCTTAAAAAAAAATTAACCCGCGAGCACTCACGCTATGAGCATTTTCCTCCAAAATATTCGAGTGCTTATGTAACTTATAAGAGTTAATTAAAGCATTAAACAGTACCTATTATTGATGTAACTATGTTTTCAAGTATGAATTATAATATAATAATATAGTAATATTTTTATTGAGAAATTCGAATATTTATTAATTTATGTATGTAGTTGTATATTTACTTATGTGTATACATATATATTTAAAATTCAAATTCAATAATTTTATTCAAAATAAGAAGTGACATATAGATTTTTTGAACGTCAAATAATTTACCACCAGTTCATCAAAGTTAATGCCTCAGACCTGAGAAGTACCGGCGCAAGAAACTCAGTGGGACTTGTTTTTTTAAAGTTGATTTTATACAAATACATATTTAATTATTAGTGACAATGATACCTTTGAAACAGACTGGAGCGAGTATTTTATTCCCAAGGCGTGTTATCATTTATAAGACAAATAAAAAAAAGTTTCTCGCTGTATCCCGCTCACAGCCCACTAAACATTTTAGGCCTCCAGAATTCGGCGGAAAATGGGGAGTGGAGTGTCTTTACACTACGCTCCATCGTTTACACTACAAACAAGCATTAGTAGTATATACTTGCACTTTCTCGTAAGTCTACACTTAAAAAATAACTAGAGCAATGCTAATATGCCGTCATATGATCATAATATTATATGGAATATTTTAATTAAATTAATTTTTGTCAAGACAGTTTCATAATCAGATCAACCATTTCGCATCTTCCGGAAAGATGCTTACTATTCAAAATAGAAAGCATAATTTTCACTATCATATGACATTTCTTAAAAAAAAATAACAGTCACGTTATATAACTTATTATAATTTTAAAACACTTGCGGTATTAGAAATACGCATTGAAAATAGTTTGATAGATATATATAATTAGACTGTATCATTCCGCGCCTTAAAAAAATCTTTTTTTTTACTATTATTTGTGTAGGCGTATCTTTTTCAACCACTTCCCATCCAATCCATCCAATTATTGTGTAAGTTTCAATAAATTATATATTATTTACACATTGAATATGGAGAATTTTTAAAAATAATTATATAGCAACTTTTTTTAGTAAAATAATTTGTCATACCAATCGTGGCTTAGCGGCACAAAGTGTAACTGTAAAACCGACTGGTTGTGGGTTCGATCCCCACTCGAGGAGATGAAATATTTACTTAAATTTATATTTCCATTTCTTCGCTCTGGTGTTGAGGCAAAGCGCGGCGTTGAGTTCTGCCACTCAACACGCAACGGTTCCAGATTTCGGCAGAAAGTGTGGAACGGAGTGTCTTAACACTAGGTTCCCTCTGCCTACCCTGCTGTGTGCGGGTTACAGCGTGAAGCTGATTTATTTTATTTATTTATAATTTTTTAGATATAGCCAAATACATAACACAAAAATCTGTTATTTTATGATAAATTATGTATATCAGGGTAGGCAGAGAGGACCTAGTGCTTATGTGTGCTATATACGAAAAAAGTGTATTAATTCTCCTTTTTTCTTTAATAATAAAAAAATAAAATTTAATAAAAATTTTATTTTCCCAAAATCACAAGTATAGTACAAATTTATTCCACATCATTTCATATAGAGGCCTCGATATACTACATTAATATCATAATTAATATAGGCCTATTGTGGCGTAGGGACACAAGCGTGTAAACGCGACAGATAGTCGGTTCGATTTCCACTCCAGAAAAACAAAATAATTAGAATTGTCATTGCTTCACTTTGGAAACGAGGTAAAAAACTATTACGAGGTAAACGAAACTATTCAGTATAGTTACTATTTCTATTTTTTAAAGGAAATAAATTACAATAAAATATGGCAGCTAGAGAAAATTAAAAGAGAACGAAGAATATTTTTCATACATTTTCCTTGTGAAGGCACCCACCAGTAAGTACATACGGTCGGCCACGCTGTTTCAACAGTACTGTAGTTACATTTCATAAAGATAAATTTAATTATAACCACTTATATTATTAAATTATCATTAAAATCTTACATCATATTTCAGATAAGTAGAGGATTAACTAAATTGTGTTAGTAAATATTCATATATAAATAAACTTATTGTCCGACCGAGATCCGCAGATTTTAAAGAATAATAAGTAATTATAAAAAAAATGTTGAAAGTCTTGTAACGTGACGTCGTTTGAAGTCTTTTTGACGTTTGCTTTTTAAATTAAAAAAAAATCGTAAGAAAAAAGTCTACTATCAAAGTAGACACAGTCATGGCTGACAGTAGTCTTTTTAATTATGTAATTTTATTATAATGATTATTTAAAAATTTTATAAATAATTCATATTTTGTTTTTATATTTCTTCACACTATGAACTTAAGAATGCGGTTACTTTATTATGTAATTTAATTCAAAGGCAAATTTAAAAGAGATTTCGTACTTGTTATAGTAAATAAAGTGAAGGCTTAGGTACATTTTTAATATTTAAAATAGTTTTCCGTGTGTATCGAGCTCTACATAGGAAATTAAAAGAAATTCGAGCCTTGTAATTGCTGCATCGACATGCACGACGGAAGAGAAAGTATTATAAATTTTGATTTGTTTTTCATGTTCACTGACGAACAAAACGAACAGCTACATAATATGTTTGATCAAGAACGATACCAAATGTTACATAACTGGTTAAGTAACCCTCAAAATAATTTTGAAATACATATTTTCTTGTTTTTTTTTAAATGAATATAACGAATACTGAATTTTATATATAACATTATATATACTTAACTAAATAAAAATAAATCAAATCATTTATTTTTATTTAGTTAAATATAATGTCAAATATAATCCAAATTATATTGACAACCTGCATGGCCGGCGCCCCTTTTTGCTTTATAAGCAATTAAAATGTATAAGTACATAAACTAACAACATTAATATTCATATTATAGTAAACTTTAAGTATAAAGGTCAACAACGACATCACATATTTATGAAAATATTGGAAAATCTTAAAAATTATAAAAACGCTATAAAATCGTAAAATAATTAATAATAATGACTTTTATACATATTTGAAATTCTTTATTTTTGGAGTCATTGCCAATTGGGGTATTTTTTAAGCTTTTACTCGGGGTAAAATTAGTATAAAATTTTAAAGTTTCCCTCTATATTCTATTTCTCTTAGGATACTATCATCACATTCTCACTCAAAAAGTTTCAAATACAAAATCTGTTTAGTGCGAGTGGGACTCCAGCGAGGGTTCCATACTAATTTCAGGATTGAAGGTCAACGGAAAGTACAATTCATAAAAGTAAATAAACTTATTTTGAATGAAATAAGTTAAAATTATAAGTTTGTAATAGTTTTTATATTTAATATTAATATAAATATGCATTTTTGGAATTATTTCCTTTATTTATACTGCAAGTCCTCACTGGTTGCCAAATTTTAGATAAATAGACTTTATAGACGAAAAAACCCAACAAAAACATCCTATTCGTCTTTTGTCTTTTGAGGTACAGAACTCTAAAAAGATTTTCTAAATCGGTTCACCAATGCCAACGAATAATGCAGAAAAAGCTATATACTTCTAGTAGGTATACTCGTAGGTATGATTGCATTAAAAAACCTTTTAATGTTAGTTTGCTAACTTCAGCATCGAGGGCTTATTGTAACCTTACAATTTTCTCTATTATATCATGCTTCCCTCAAGACTTCTCGTGGGGTACATAAAACTAAAAAGAATAACAAATTGAAATGATTCTTTTATAATTAAAGTTTGCATAATATTGTTACACTTGTAATAGTAGTCTTAAGTGAATTTAATTAAATTGGAGATTAGTTGTGCCATAACTAAAAAGAATACAATTACAATTACTTGGTATATAGCGGAACTCAACGCCACGCTTTACTTTGTTACCAGAGCGAGGAAAATTTAAATAATAAATATTCTTTTCCCCCAAGTGGGAATCGAACCAAATTATATATTTCGACGGCGAGATATTTAATACTTTAGACATCAAGAAATATACAAAAGAATAATATAATATTTAAAATTACCTAATGCAGACTTTCCAAAAATACATAATTTGCCTTAAATTAAAAATAAAATCGTATTAGATCTGTATATTTTTATGTTCACTGATTTCTTGTAACAGAACCCCTCCATGACACTTTATTTTCTGTTTGACGAAACATAACTAACTAGCCAGTATCGACTTCTGGAGATAAAGTTACTTGATTTAACCGGTGTTTTAACATGGACGAAGGTTGAATTAAATTAATATATATATTGTACTGAAGTAACGTAACTCGGTTTGTTGCCAAATGTCATATCTATGTCACGAGGCACGACTATCGGTGATCTTAAGTGGTGGTAGTGAGTGGGGTGACTTGGTGACCACACCGCGCTGACTGGTCAGTTCCTCTTGTGTCTGTGCCAGCGCCCGCGCGTCTCACCATTCTACCTACATCGGCTTTATCGTAAGTAAATAAAAATTGATTGATTTGATGATTATTATCTGTGATGTTTTTGTAGTTCGCATGTGTTTAACTACGTATATGCGATGCGAGTTGTTAGCTTTTGCGACTGTTATCAATTATTTTTGTTTTGTTTAATAAAAAACATCTTAAATGACATAAAAAATCTTAATATATTAATGAAGAATCGAGTTAAGTGTTAAGAAGTCAATACAGTTCTAGATATTAAATATTATTAAATATAGAGATTAATGTAAGTAAATAGCATTTAGTGCGATTACGTCTGATTTTTATAATTTATTTATGAAAGTAGCACCATTAACTTTAATTCATATATAAAACCGGTTTGCTGTCTGTTTGTTATTGAAATTATCTTTGTTTTATTGAGACAATCAATATACAAACTAATTATTAGTACATATTATATTTTATATTTCATTAAAAATAAATATAAATTTAACATTTTTAAACTGTTATTCCACACTAAGAAAAGAAAAATACTCGTTAGAAAACAGTATATAATTTTTTTTTAAATCCGCTACGTTCAAATTTTTATACGTTTACTTAAAATTAAGAATAATTTTAATCGTTTACTATTACTTAATCAAAAGTATATAAATATAAATTTTGAAGGCAAATATTATAGACGGAAATTTCACCTATACATTTGATTGCATAACGATTGTAAGTGTTGTAACTTCGCTTACGGCTCTTATTTTAGAGAACGTCTCTTAAGTAAGAGTGTATAAAGGAGCATAAATTAACTATTCCCGTTGTACGTGACTGTAGGTTTTAAAATATAAACTTAAGTACTACAAGTTTTAATGTTGTAAGCAGCTTTTATATTTTTTTTAAAAGCTCAAATGTTAAGTGAGGAACGGAGTGCCTTAACACTAGGTTCCCGTTGCCTACCCTACTGTGTGCGGGATTCAGGGTGTAGCTAATTTGTTAACTGTCGCAAGTTCTATATAATATGTATTTTTCTATTATACGATTTTTATTATATTAGAATAAGAAATTAATTCAGTTGGTCTTATAAGAGCAATTTCTGTTTTATATGTTTTTTAGCTTCACGCTGTATCCTGCACATAGCAGGGTAGAGACAGAGGCATCTAGTGTTAGTACATCCATACCCATTAAAATACTTTCATTCCCCACGTTCCGCACAACTAATTGCGTGTTTAATATTCTCAGAGTGAAGAAATGACAATATTAATTATTTTATTTCCCCGAATGGGTATTGAACCCACAACCTGTCGCGTTTACAATCGCACGCTTGCACACCTGCGCAACGACTGGACTATTTTTTTATATAAATGATTAAAATTTAATATTAATAATCTGAGGTTAATAATCCTCAACTTGAACCCTCTGAAGTATCAAAGTATACCAGCAACTAAAACAGAAAAGGACAGAGTACACATAAAAAAATATATAATTGAAATTAAGTTTCGTATTAATATTTTAGCGCCTACTAATTTAGTGGACGAAAAGTAAATCGCGATTATAATCTTTAATCTTTTAGTTTAGTGCTATAATATATTAACCTTCGAGAACACCGTCCATGGCCGCGGAGGTCTATAATAAACAAGTTTTTACCGAGACCGCCCTTCTTTCTAAAAATACATTTTTAGTGACACAGCTGTGAAAGCCTAATAGGTGAAAAAAAGGTGGCAAAAGAGTGTAAAGCAAACTTATAAATAGACTATAATATAAATGAAAACAGCGCTTTAGTGAACTTAAGTGGTTTATTATGTTAGACGATTAAACTAAACTAGTATAAATTAATAGTCAGAAATATAATAGTTTAAACAATAGTTTAAACATTATTTTTGAGAATTTAGTGTTAAAACACTCTGTTCCTCACTTTCCGATGAACTTTCAAGTTGGTTATTGCGTGTTTAACGGCGGACCTCAACGCTGCCTTTTGCCTTGTGACTAAAGAGAAGATATGAAAAACATAATAAATAATAATTCTTTCCCCCGAACGGGAATCGAACTCACAACCGTTGCGTTTAGCCACACGTTTTAGCCACTGCGCCACAACGGCCTCAATATATCCACTTGTATGCCTTTAATATGTATTAAATGTATAGCTTTAATATGTATCATGTGAATCGAAAAGTAATCTGTTCATGAATGTTCATATTCGCATCGTTTTTATCAGTATTTTCATTGACAACTTTTTCCTTTTTAATTTACCACTTATTCGGAATATAAATGTTAAAAAAATTATGAATCTTAGTTAGGTTCAAAATCAAAATAAATAAATCAGCTTCACGCTGTATCCCGCAGGCAGGCAGGGTAAGCAGAGGGAACCTAGTGTTAATACACTCCGTTCCCCACTTTCTGCCGAATTCTGGAGGCATTGCGTGTTTAGTGGCAGAACTCAACGCCGCGCTTGTCTTTGACACCAGAGCAAAGAAATGGAAATATAAATTTAAATAAATATTTCATCTCCTCGAGTGCGGATCGAACCCACAACCAGTCGGTTTTACAGTCACACTTTGTGCCCTTACGCCACGACTGGATTAGTTAGGTTCAACATAATAATAATTTGTTTTTAAAAATCACGCTTAGCCGGAAGTTCTAAGCCTATCTTTTTTACATAATTTCATAAATATTTTTTTATATTTAACTTACTTTTGTACCATAGCATGGTTAAAACATGAGAAAACCCAAAAGCATTTTATATTTTAAAAAAACTTGCGGAATAATAAAAAAAAATTTTGCAATTTCTCAAATAATGTCAACGGGCTTAAAAAAATATTGTGGATATACAGACTTGCAAGCATTATTTTTGGTCGTAGAATCCCCTGATTGTATGACCACTACAACCAGATGGTATGTACACTAAACTAATTGAATTGAAATATGACGCTTCGTACGTCTTCGTATATACGTATAGAATAATGTTTTTTTTTACTACTACCTTCCTACCTGTTTATACTAACCCATTCTTTTTTTATTTCGCGTTAATGTGAATATAAGAAACAATGTGTAATGAACGTGAACAAGAAGGAGTACGTTACTCTTATTAAGAAAGAAAACTCCCTCTTTAAAAAATACTCTTTAAAAATCGTCCAAAGAGGCGCGGGTTCAAATCCCGCTACGTTCAAATTTTTATACGTTTTCGTAATAAGTATTTTTCCTTCCTAAATGTGGAATAACACTTAACAAAAGAGTGTTATGCTCACGTTCCTGATACTGCAGAAAATAAATTAGCTCAAAGAAGGAAGCTTCCTGTAACGGAGAGAAACACAAGTCACGGAAGTAGCATCCTGATTTAAAATAAGTAGATTTGTATATAGGCTGGTTAGAGATCGATGTAAAACTACATTCAAATCCAGGTATGCTTTTTATGGCGTTGACATACCATCAGAAACATGGAGTTTTAAAGAAACAAGCATAATTAAAGCACTGTTTTATACTAAAAAATATTCCAATGTTACTCAATATAATAATTTATATATTTATATAATAATATAAAAAAAGAGGCCAGTCGTGGCGCAGCGGCACGGAGTGTGACTGTAAAACCGACTGGTTGTGGGTTCGATCCCCACTCGAGGAGATGAAATATTTACTTAAATTTATATTTCCATTTCTTCGCTCTGGTGACGAGGTTAAGCGCGGCGTTGAGTTCTGCCACTCAACACGCAATGCCTCCAGAATTCGGCAGCAAGTGGGGAACGGAGTGTCTTACCACTAGGTTCCCTCTGCCTACCCTGCTGCGTGCGGGATACAGCGTGAGGCTGAGAGAAATCGAATAAACCAAACGTTCACTTGTCTCGTTTTTAAACAAGCTAAATCCGTATGAGATATTACGCCATTAACGACGTCGATAGTGTCGGAAGTCTTCCCCGTCTATTGAGTAACATGACGTTAATTTTTATATTTATTATGTGCGGAAGCTCGAGAGTAGATCAAGAAGTACTCGTATTATGTTTTTATAGAAACATCTCTGTTTAATATAATGTTTTTTAAATATTAGTTTAGGAGGCCATAGTGGCGCAGGGGCATAAAGGTGTGACTGTAACGTGACGGTTGTGGGTTCGATCCCCATTCGGGGAATGAACTATTATTTATTGATAAACTTCTTCGCTCTGGCACCAATGCAAAAAGCC
Source organism: Heliconius erato x Heliconius himera (assembly GCA_013421005.1). Lineage (NCBI taxonomy): Eukaryota > Metazoa > Arthropoda > Insecta > Lepidoptera > Nymphalidae > Heliconius > Heliconius erato x Heliconius himera. The sequence continues at coordinate 121,263 of JAATLQ010024052.1, forward strand.
CAGCATTGAATTACGCCATTCGAGAAGAATAGAGGGTCTTAACGCTAGGTTCCCTCTGCCTACCCTGCTGTGTGCAGGATACAGGTGAAGCTGATTTATTTTTTATTATTATTTAGTTTATGATATAATTAAAGTCATATATAAAAACATTGCAAGAATTACTAATGTAATCTAAAAATAATACTTCTAACCATATGTTATTCTCAACGTACCATTAAAACGTACAAACATATTTTATGCTGCTTCGTAAATAGTGCCTGTGGCAAAGGTTGATTTTCTTAAAGCTCACAAGAAGATATTCTGTGAAACGCTTTTGATCCTCTTTTCTAAAAATGATTATGTTAGGTACGGTTATACGAGGTAGAGGTTACGTATGATATACTTATCTGTCTTAGCGGCGCTTCATTGCTTAAAAATATATTATATATTTGTTTGTATTTCTCAACACGGTATTAAGATTCTGCTGTCAGGAAAAAATATAGTATTTATTAGACAATTTAAGTTAGAAAACGAATTTATATTTTCGCGACTCCTGTAGTTTTATATCATAACTATTTTTTTTATTATGTTTAAAACATTTAAATTTATTTCTAGTATAAGTCATCATTTTACACTAAGGAAGCAAATAACTAACACCTACATACGGTATGCAGAGGGAACCTAGTGTTAAGAGACTCCGTTCCCGACTTTCTACCGAATTCTGGAAGCATTGCGTGTTGAGTGGCAGGGCTCAACGCCGCGCTTTGCCACGACACCAGTAATATAGGTAAATATTTCATCTCCTCGAGTGAGGGTCGAACCCACAACCAGTCGGTTTTAGTCACACTTTGTGCCCCTGCGACACGACTAGCCTCATTTACACCAGATTAGCGATTATAAGAAATAAATAATTAAATATTATTTTTAACTCTACATATTATTTTATTAATATTTATCTACTATTTAGTGAACTTTAAAAAAAACCAACTTGCAAATGAAAATGCAATTTACGTAATATAATTATATCATTCCGTTTGTTTCTATATAGGTATATACATATATAATATTAGCCGGCTTTTGTTTTGTTATGAGATGCGACACATTCTGTTCTAGCAGGAAATGATATCAACACAGTGCAACGTAATAATTATCTACATTTCACAATACTCCAGTTTATAGAAAATAAGTTTTGTTTTACTTATATTTTAGTAAGAGCTGTACAAATGAAGTAAACGTCCATAATCGTATGAAAAGGGAAAGAGATGACTTATATTATTATTTATTATTTTCCTATCAAGAAGCGAAAACTTTCACTTCTATGTTTGTTTTATTTAGTTTAAAAAAAATAAATAAAATGTCAATAATTAACAGAAATAAAAAATACCTAATTTTAGTGACAACGTTCATATGTTTAGTAATAATATAAAACCATGATAGTTGAATTAATTAGATTAGGTTCTTGAGATTAAGCGTCACGTTTAGCTCCATTAATATGCTAATAGAATATCATAAAGTATGTCAAAACCCGGTTGAATATTAAACAGTATGTATGGTACTTTTAATAAAAAAAAGACAATAAGCGAATTCACTAAAGACTTTTTTATTAGAATCTAGAACTACGGCGTTGAGATACGCAACTCAACATGCAATGCCTCCAGAATTGGGTGGAAAGTGGGGAACGGAAGTAATTCAATGGGATCGAAGTGTCTTAACACTAGCTTCCCAGGTTCCCTCTGCCTACCACTCTATGTGCAGATACAGCGTGAAGCCAAAAAAAACAATAACTAAAGACAAGAAAGCATACCAAAAATTATATAAATTAATTAATATCTAAAAATAAATAGTAGAGCTCAACAAAATCAAACAAACAACTAAACGGAGAAGCTGAAGTAAATCACAATTAGGGTACATAAAATAAAGCAATCATATATTAAGACATTCAATATAGAGATATCGCGAGACATTCTGGGAGAATATAGACATTTTAACCTTATAAACCGCCTTTGATCTCTAAATGCAGCTCGCAGCGTGTCGCGTGATTTAATAATTCATATAAAATATATATACGTAAAACTATACTGCTAGAAACACGTGAACTGCCTGCCTGCGTGAACACTTACCCGGAAATTGAATGCGTAACCTAAGGTAATTTCTCTTACCGATTCGCAGTCACATTTCATTCTTCGATTGTTTAACAGCGTTTTTTTTTGCATTCATATTGCTGTTAAGTACTTTAGTTTGCATGTAAATGGAACTTTTAATACGATTAATGTTATGTCGAAATGATAGGATTTGGTTTGATTTACAGTAATTTTCACTTATACATAAAAAAATATTTTATTAAACCCGACTGGAGAGAAAAATAATAAAAACTATACTCTATAATAATATTATAAATGGAATAATAGGTAAAATTGTTTTGTTGATTCTTTTTGTGATAGTTGTGGAAGGTTTTGTTCACGCTAGAGCCAATAGAAGAGAAATAATGATAAAAGAAGTTGCAAAAACGGTGGAGCTTAAGAGCGTTCAATGCTTTTCATGTTGGAAGTCAATATAGGTCAGCTGCAATATACATTAGTACACAAACAAACATCAGCTTATTACATAAACTAGAGAACCAATTGACTCGTAGATGCTACGCGTTGCCATAGCAACGTGTACAGTTCGCGTGATTAAAGCTAAACCATAAATGATCAATAAAAATAAAAAAACTGAATTAACATATAAAAATATCTCTCTGATGTCTAATTTTTGTTTTTTAATGAATCGTTTCCTTACATCACCAAGAACAGGATTTTGACCACAAGATTTTTTTCTTACATTACCGCGTCCTCACGTACATTTTTACCAATTTTTGTACTGTGATAGATTTTAATTGTTCTCTATATACATAACTAAAACTATACCAAATTTCATGCTTCTCGGTCCGCATAATTTTTGTAAAAAGGGGTACAAAGTTTTATGCTTCTTATATTAATTTATAGATATCGTATAGTTCCAGCAAGTCAAGCCGCAGGCGGGTTGCCAGTTAATAATATGACATAACACGTGAAAACACAGTGGATACCACTAGCACGGAACCAACGTAAACAGCCGCTATCAAAAATCATATTTGCCGAGATGACATCACAAAATATTTAGTGATGTTGAATCAACGTTATCGACATTATACATTATTAATTCGCTATTCGACCTCAATGTGTGTTCAAACGGCGCGTGACTATCGCCCCCATACGTGCTTACAGACCTGTCACCGTACACAGTGTCACGTTGGAATTTGTCGAGAGAAAAACAAGTAGGTATTAGCGGCGAGCGTGCCCCAGCTCGATGTTTACAGGGAAAATATTACGAGCTCTCCTGAATGGATCCCTTGATTTGATGATGAAATAGGTTTAACAATTAAGATATGATTTAAGTGAGCTGGTTACTTTGTTCTCAAGCTGACTCATTGAGGAGAGTAGTGGCGCAGTGGAACAGATTGTGAGTTCGATCCCCACTCAAGGTATGAAATATTTAATATTTTCATTTTATTCTTCGCTCTGGTGTCAAGGGAAAGTGCTGTGTTGACTTTCGTCACTCAACACGCAATGCCTCCAGAATTCTGTGGAAAATGGAGAGCGGAGTGTTTGAGCACTACTCTCATACAGCATGAAGTTGAAAGGACAAATTCATTTATATAATTGTATTTCAAAAAAAGATTTATCATTACTTATCCAATTAATAGCTTGTACCTACTTTATACATTAGGCAAAGCTTCTAAAAATTTATAAAGCTTCAAATAGGAACGATCTAGGTTACAATAGATGTATTGGGTACATATAGAAATCGAACGGTACCTAGTTCACTAGGCAAATAAGTCTGTACAAAGAGAAATTTTACGCGAGTCCATTAAACAAATTAATTAAATAAAACCATCAGCACGAGCACTATGGAATACGTTATTTTGTGATTTTTACGTCAAATTTTACGAAAAAACAAGGAGATGTAATAAAAATATGAGACGCAATTTATTTATAAACGTAAACCAAAACATAGTAAATAATATTCGCATAAATTAATACTATATCCAATATACTATAAGATATTATACGTAATAAGCTATTAAAGTTACAGTTATTGCGAAAGAAACTGTTGGCTGATATTTAATAATTATTAAATTTATTTTTTAACCTGGTCAGATTATATTAATACGTAATACAACAGGGTAAATAAATATTCAAATTGAAGCCAGTCAAGGAGCCAAGGCCTGACAAGTGTGCGTCGACTGTAAACGCGACAGGCTGTGGATTCGATTCCCACGCGAGGAAATTAAATTTTCAATATTTTCAATTTTTTGCTTTGGTAAAGAGGGAAAGTGCGGCGTTGAGTTCCACCACTCAACACGCAATGCCTCCATAATTCGGCGGAAATTGGAGAGCAGAAGTGTCTTAATGTGAAGCCCAGTGTCTTCACACTAGGTTCCCACGTTCCCTCTGCCTTCCCCTGTGTGCGAGATACAACGTGAAGTTAAACAAACAAACATCCAAAACTTTAATACAAAAATATATATAACAAAAAACAACAATGTTTGATGCAACATTTAAATCTTCATGCAAAAAAACATCTATGAATAATTCACGAGCGAAATTTAATGGACACTAACAACAATTGTACGTTAGTTACGTGGCATTTTAATTATGCGATAATGGTTCGCGACGAAAGATATATATTAGCCAGCTGAATTGAGTTTCATTTGAAGTAGAGATATTCAGATTATAATAATACTTTTATAATACTTATATAATACAAAATAAATATATATATTTTTTTATTAAATTATGAAATTTTCAAATTTCAAAATGAGTTTTTAGCAAAATATTTTTTTATATAAAAAAGATTTACATAATATAAACATTTTATTTTAATAAATCAGACTTTTCGATAATATTATCGCCGTCGACAAAAAAAATATTAAAATTTTATTTTTTTTCCAATCCATCAACCACAGCTCAAAACAAACAAACAAACAACATTTTTGTAGATCTATGTACATTTAAAAAATCTAAAATTATTTTATACCTAAAAATTATTTTAGATGACATTTAATCATCATAAATTTTATTCAAATTTAATTACTAACTATGTAAACCAATTAACCGTGACTCCATATATTTTGTGAGCTGTAATTTTACTTTGAATTAATAATAACTTTAAAATATAAATAAAATATTAAAATATTTTATTTATGAATATTTTATTTTAAAAAAATGTTATTTTATTTTTGTAAAGTTTGAACTAAATATCTGTCGCTTGTGACGTGACTAGTGCGATCAAAACACTTTGTAGGCGAATGTGAACGCGAATCTCATACGTAATATCACTTTTCCCTCCACGCTCATTCGAGTAATTGGCGTCTTTATCTTCAAAATCACTTTCTATACATGTTAGTCGCTCTAAATATAATATTTATTGTGATAATTGTTAACAGTTTAAAATAAACTTATGAGTAAAGTATCTATTCATAATGGACATATTTTCAGATCAAAATAAACAAATATATCTTTCATTATTGTGACTCTTTATGCTGAAAAGAATAAAATTAGGAAAACTGTTGGGGCCAGTCGAGGCGCAGCAGCACGAGGTGTGACTGCAAAACCGACAGGTTGTGGGTTCGATCCCCACTCGAGGAGATGAAATATTTACTTAAGTTTATATTTTTATTTCTTCGCTCTAGAGTCGAGGTTAAGCGCGGCGTTGAGTTCTGCCAATCAACACGCAATGCCTCCAGAATTCGGCAAAAAGTGGGGAACGGAGTGTCTTAACACTAGGTTCCGTCTGCCTACCCTGCTGTGTGCGGGATACAGCGTAAAGCTGATTTATTTATTTATTTATTTATTTTAGGAAAACTGTCCAACTATCCATTAGAGTTTATCAAAAGTTTTAAAACGAAATACAAAATGTAAACATTGTTACGCGACACATTAAAAACTATAAGGCGAGAACAACAACTTGGCTTTAGAACAGTATTATTGTATGTTGTTGTAAAAGTATCTTACTGTTCTAATTGTTGTGTAGAAATATTTTCATTTATAAAATATATTTTTTAGTCAATAGATATATTTTTTTATTCAATAACTATAAATTTTTAGTTTTTTTTTTAATAATGAATTAAATTATTTATTTTATATGCTTCTAAATACTAAAATGTGTAATATGTCGTCAATACATAATAATATAAATAAATAATTATTTCAAATATATTATTACTCAACAGTTATGTTATTTTACAGGAAATGGAAATAGCACTACTTTGTGCAATACTAACAGTCACCGGCGCTGTGGCGGATGACTGGCAACCAATTATAGCAGATTCACCACAGCTCTATACCACATACTCTAAGGCATCGGAGCGATCATTAGATGGAAGGTAACAGACAATTTCTTTATCATAATAAAATATAAAATGTGTCTCAAATATATAAAATTCAAGCTTTTTCTGGAGCAAAGTGATTTTATAGAAGATTTTCTCGAAGATGTGGAGCAGCCGCAATTAGGGAGGAATAAATAAATATTATATCCTGTTTTATTTATCTCTACCAGGTCTTAAGCTCAAAATTTATTGACCAGGATACTTTTCATGGTCCTACACCTCTTCAAATGTATGAAAGCATATACTGCTAAAAAGAATTTGGGTAGGTATGTCAAGGCACTTTCGTCAAAATTCTTTGCCAAACCGTTACCACCTAAATATATTATCTCAATTTTTCTTCGGAGATTTTGCATTACCTTGTAGGATCCACAAATCCGAATGGAAAAAAATAACAAATGTAAATAGCCAAGATTCTGAATGTCCCGCACTCGCTACCAAATACCGTGAGGATTATGTTCTGGTTTGCGTGCTAAAACTTCGTAATCGACCCATATAACTCTAATGGAGAGTTATTATGAACTCGTGCAAACCATATCCTAAGTAACTAGGAAGCTGATAGTGTTAAATTATACAAGTCTCGAGGTCTGGTTGGTTGGATGATTATTATTAGATAGCCTTAGAACGCTTTTTGAGCCCTCTCAAACGCTCAATTTAAGCTCCAGTAGCAATTCTTTTACTTATTTGAATAACGTCTATTTTGTATGTCTTATTTTGTGTATTAGTAATATTTTCTTTCTGTGTAATGACGACCATCACCGCCACCACAATATAACCTCAATAAACTACTGGTAAAAAATCTTCTCGGAACCGTTTCTTTTGGATCCAATGAAAATAGTTGGTAGCAATTCAAAGTTATCCCTATAAGATCATTCATCATTTTAGGAATTTGGTCGTAGCAAAAGTCGACAGGACTATAATAACGATGGCTCGAAAACACTTCTGAGTCTTTTTTTAAATGTATATGATATACAACTTATAAGTTATGAATCATTTTAGTTTCATTAATATTTCATGTTTGCAATAATATTTTTTAATTTTTAGCCCCCAGCTAAAGATTATCAACCGTAGACCAGTTCTCCAATCTAAGCCTCCACCTTTCGGCCCTAACAAATTATTCAGCTCCGAGCCAGAGGCTGGTTCAGATGCGTGCAGCGTGTACAAAGTTTCTATGAACCAAGAACTTTTCTACCAATACGTCGAATATGAAAAAGCTTTGCCAGATCTTAAAGAGTTCACACTTTGTATGTGGTCAAAGTTCCACAACCACTCCGACGATCATCCACTGTTCTCATATGCTGGTAAGTCCGAAATATGTATATTTGTCTGTAGCATTATTTAATCTATGTCGTTATTGGTGTTCTGCTTAAAATTGATATTTATAATTAATCTTATTTTATGCATCGTATCAAGGTAAACCACCTAATTATGGAAAATAAATTCAAGGTTCGTTTCTAGTAAAGTGTTTGCTGAAAGTTCTCAAAAATTTTTGTACTTGATGTTGTGTGTTTTTTGTTTTCGATAAAACTCTTCGACTAACTGAACTTTTTAAATTTTTGTGATCGATTAAGTATCAATTGCTGTTAAAGTTGGTTTGTGATGATTATGTAAATAGTCTGATTAAGAAATTTAATATACGAGTAACTTATTCAAATCTGTAGTTTTTTATTGTGTCTCGAAAGCTAAATATAGGTCGATACAGTTATAGTTAAATGTGTAAGTGATAGGTAGGACATATCTTTTCATTGTAATAATAATATTTAGTTATTAAAACTAAATATATAATATAGATTTATAGATATAAAAATAAGTTTGAATGAGTGGACGCCAAAAGTACCTACATATATATAGATACATAAAAAATAATATATATTACTATATAAAAGGTTTCAAAAGTTGATATATATTAAGCGTATGTGAATTGTGGTACAGCAACTTAATGGATCCTTATATGTTTAAAGACCTTCACAACTACCGGTTAATGAGTTGAAATTATCCATGTGATAAATTTACCCTACTTCGACACACCTTACGAAATACTGTACCAGCCGAGATGCATTGCGTAAGTCCACTAAGCCGTGGTCGTATATAACAATTTGTACCCAATTGATACGAGATTAGCTTATTATATAGAAAATAGATTTCATTATATCTTTAATATTGGTGGTTATCCTATACGAAAATGTTACTGATCCGAAATATATTATGGTTGATACTTAAGTAAATAATAAAAAATAAAATCAAATCAGCTTCACGCTGTGTCCCGCACACAGCAGGGTAGGCAGAGGGAACCTAGTGTTAAGACACTCCGTTCCCCACTTTAAGTAAATAATGATGTACGTAAAGGTACAAGTTAGTAGGTAGGCAACTTTTAAGACTTTTTCTCATGAGATTATAAAAGAAAATATACTAATTATTTTATATTTTCCAATCTCAATGATATAAGTCCGTATTATAAAATGTATTCTATAATCCTATTAGAACATCAATACCTTTGTTACAAACGTAGCTTTGTAATTTTTATGCAGGAATTCTATAGGAATTATTTTTTCCCTTTCCAAGTAGCAGAAAAATTCTTTTTAGTAGTTGATTTTAAATTAATAACTTGATATTATATGTAAATAGATATTGTACGTATGTAAAGGTGTCAGTCACATTTAAAAGTTTCACGTTTTTAGACTTCCGTACCTCATAAGGTAAAATCCCCAGGATCCCTTATAAGATTATTTTGTTGTGCGTCAGTCCTTCTGTCAAGACGAATTATCTTTCAAGAGTGTCTGTCTGTCTGTCAAGACATTTATCTTAAGATCGCGGGGAGGTTCAATATAAAATTAAAATAAAATATTCAAATCCCGCTTGAAGCCCGCAAGAAAAAATCAAGCTTCTAAGTCAGCGGCGTCAAAAGATGCGAACATTTATGCTTCGCTTTCGCTGCGTTTTGCAAGAAATTCATTAAGTAATCAAAACTTAGGATAGAGTACCTCCCGTAGAGTTAAGCATTCATTTAGCATAAAGTGATAACTTGCTATACAAACAAAAGAAAAGATTCGAAAAGTGACAACTTATAGGAACTTCATAGAAAAAATCATTAGAAACTTATATTTGTAGTTCATTTCATACAAAATGAGTGTGAATTAGTTTCCGATAGTATTTAAATCACTTTTGCTTAATTTAAATAAAATGCAAAAACATGTTCCTGTTAACTTTGTAAATTTATTGGATTCGAGGTATACAGATACCATCAGCAACCGGTATCAGCTTCACGCTGTATCCCGCACACAGCAGGGTAGGCAGAGGTAACCTAGTGTTAAGACACTCCGTTCCCCACTTTCTGCCGAATTCTGGAGGCATTGGAGTGGGAGAACTCAACGACGCGCTTTGCCTCGACACCAGAGCGAAGAAATGTAAATATAAATTTAAGTAAATATTTCATATCCTCGAGTGGGGATCGAACCCACAACCAGTCGATTTTACAGTCATACTTTGTGCCACTGCGCCACGACTGGCCTCAGGTGCATGCATATAATTTACATTGTACCCGGAACAACGCAAGTATAGTAGACCAGTTCTTTTGTAATAATGTAGTAATATCGGCACGATAAAGCCACACTTGAATAATAAATTTATGTAGAGATTATGTAATTGTAAAATGTACCTAACATTTACTGTTGACTCAAATTGAAATTTGTAGTTTAAATTATATAAATGATATATATTATAATTATAACTGTTAATGTTTTGTTTTGTGTAAAATTTTAACCAACTTATATTTTATTTAAATCGTTTGTCTTCGTATATTAAAATAAACAACGTTATTTATAGTAAGATATTTGCTTTTCACGATTATTATATAGTTTCATTTAAATCGTTATTTATCCATATGATAATAAAGTATAATACATATAATGTATATATAGAAAACTGCGATATTGTAGGTAAAGAGTTGTCTGCATTTATTGGCTGAATATAAAAAAAAATAAAGAAAAAATATAGTATAAGAATTGCGTCGTCAGGATATTCAAAATAATATGCAGAATCAAGAATGAAAAGAGAATGTATTCGCCTCAGTAGATAGTGAGAATAAGTTAAAACAAGTTGAGATTATTTATTCACTGTGAGAGAATTTTAAAAAAGGAGAGAAAGTAAAAAAAAATTATCGCATGTCTTGCGACTTTTTATTGAGGGAGATTTGTCTTTTGAAAACACATTGGTATTGGAAGGTCACCTAAAAGTAAAAAGTGTAGTATAAATCATATTTTTAATTAGCCCATTATCAATCTTATTTAACATTCTTTTATAAACACATATATAATATATATAGTTATTTTTTATTAGTGTGTAAATTTATCGAATTAAATAATATTGCAGTTGGTGATAATCCGAAGGAGATATCGGCTTGGATATCAAACACTAAAGAGGCAAGCTACTTCAGCATGGCGATCCACGGACAGACCTACTTCAGGCTCAACTATCCCCTTAAACTTAACACGTGAGTATTGGTTTAATGGCGAACAATATTGACCTAATATTAGTAACGAATTAATTAATTCCAATTTTATCAATTTTCTTTACTAAAACGTATATTTTATACAACAAATGTTATAAGGCTTTGTTTGGTTAAACACTAAACATATGCACACATAAACTGATTTTTATAAAACTGCTGGTCTATAAAACTGTATCTAAGTGTTACAATTTATTTTTATATAATCTCAAATAAATAAATATCTTCATACTTCTATCATCAATTAATTCAATATCATGCGGACGAACCCGCGAACGGGCCAGCACTTATTACTAAATACAATCAACTATTTCTGTTTAAGTTTTATTAAAAATATGAAAAAAAATGCGAATATCAACGATACTGTCATTATTTTAAAAACGTTGTACATCGAAAATTGCTTTTGAGAGCTCTTATTTAAATTTTATAATTAATGTTATTCGAGAACATTGTTCATACTAGTATGGGTACTAATGAAACAAACACAGTATCATCCCAGGAATATCAGAATATTACATTTCTCGTTAAATTGTATACACTAGGTGGATTGCGTTTGGGTTGCGATTGCCGTCGTGAAATCCTTTATGTTAATGATACACAGATATTAATCACACACAAATAATTATGTACACAGCCACGATTTTGAGTCTATCTAGATATGTAATAAGACTAATACTAGAAATGTGAAAGTTTGTGGGGATGGATGTTCGTTACGCTTTCACGCAAAAATTACTGAACAGATTCACATAAAACTTTACAGTAATATTGGCTTTTTTTAAACCAATCTTTTTAAAATATTTATTATAAGCGTGGTTGTGGGTTGGATTCCCAATCGGGAGAATTAATTATTATCATTTCGTCGCTATGGTGACAAGACAAAGAAGCGTGGTTGTGAATTCTAGTCGACACGCAATGTGCCGAAAGGTGGGGTAAACGTAGTATTTTAAAACTAGGTTTTCTCCGCTTAAGTGTAGAACCTATGTGTAATTGTGTATATGTAGAAAAAAAGCTAAAATAATAATAATAATAAGTGATAAATTGCTTTACGTAAAACTATATAACAATTTTAAAAGTATTAAAAACATACGAGTATAATAAAGCACACTATTTTAGTATCAGGTTTAACAAATGAATTATATAGCTGTTTAACTTCCATCCAACAATATATCACACGATAAAAAATTTAATAAAAAAAAAAACGAATCCTCTTTGACTTCACGAATTTGTATAAAATATTTTTTAATAAAACGAATATCGCGTTAAAAGTAGTAGGATTGTTAACGGCGTCCCTTTGTTAACTCGCAAAGCCTTTGAGCGGGAGTCAGTTTTAAAATTATTATCCACCTAAGCGATTAAAGGAAACGCCAACAAAGCACTGCCTGATAAACTTTATGAACTCTCATTTCCTAATAAGAAAAGAATGTGAAAAACAAGCGCTATGTCGAGCTCGTCTCACATAGATATGACGTACGCGCGCTGCCGTACAAAGGTAAAAGTTAATTTTATTATCTTTTTTTTTTTGTATTTTCTTCTTCCACATTCTTAGTAGTTGTTATTAAAATAAAAAAAAAACGTATAAATTATTAATGTCGAGGCCAGACGTGGGGCACAAGAGTGACGTGTGACGACGATGTTCGATATGCCTTCGAGGAAACGAAATATTTAATATTGTTCATTTTCTTCGCGCTCGTGTCAAGGAAAAGCGCGGCGTTGTGCCCCAACACACACACACTCAATACGCAATGCCTCCAAAGTTCAGCGGAAAATGGGGAACGGAGTGCCTTAACTCTAGGTTCCCTCTGCCTACCCTGCTGTGTGCGAGATACAGCGTGTCACACACACACACAGCCACACATGTTATTACATGACAATTAATAAGATTAACCTTACCATATTTATTCAATACGATACGACCTCAGTTATAAAATAAATAATTTAATAAGTAGTTACAGCATCGTGCAGCTAGTGAGCCAGACAATCTCTTTAAGCGTAGTGTTAATGTCATCACTCCACATCGGATTATATGCATTTGCATGTTTGCATATGCAAATGCATATAGTTGTGTCTCAGTACCGTTATTGAATATTTTGGGACTTTTTCATTGATAGTGCTTATTTTAGTATTTACGTGTACGTGTATACGTGTTAGTCTTTATACATTAAATGCAGTTTGTATAAGAATCTGTCTCTCTGTCGTGAGGGAATAGAAATAATTGATGCATTATTCTGTCTGGTAACGTCAGTTGGTTGGTAGGTCAATTTCAGCCTTTAATTATTTCATTTCCTCGAGTTGGGATCGAACCCACTACCAGTCGCGTTTGCAGTCAAATTTGTGTCCCTGCTCTACGACTGGCCTCAAATTATAATAAATAAGTATAATTCTTATAATTTATTTTTTAGTATATGTTAATATGTCATTCTAATTCTAATATTAATATGTTTAAATATACTGTAAAAATAAACGTAAATAAAATAATAATTTTTCTTTATTGAGTGTGCATATTTTGGCATTTTCATAATGCATATAATCCAACGTCTAGTCATCGCTGTAGTACAGGGACTATTTTAAGAAATGGAGACGATAGAGTACTACACAAATATACAACAGTATCTGTTCAATATTATTTCAGTATCACCGCCATATTTTATTAATATCTTTTTTTAGTTCTTCAAATATTTTTAAAATTTTCTTACTTTTGAACCGTGCTTAACTGTAACTTACTCTTGAATTTTACGTTGATTTATGTTTACGTTGAGACACACAAAAGAACGATTGAATGCCAAATCATGGTATTTGGTAATTATATAATAATTTTTCGCATGTTTTATTTTTCTCCACGCTCACGCGTTAAAACACTCCGTCCCTTTCTCTTTCCGCGGAATTCTCGAGGCATTACAATATGAAGTGCCTTGTTACGAGAGCGCGAAAATTAATATTAAAAAAACATTCTCCCGAGGGGGAATCGAACATACAGCGTTTAGTCACACGCTAGTGCCACTGCGCCACGGTGTTCTCATTATAAATAGGTATATATATTTTTTATAATAATACATAATTAATCAATCGATACCATATAGAATAAATAAATCTTTTATTTTACATTATTTCGCTACACCATTGAGGTGAAACCACAAATATTGTCGGCTTAAAACAAATTTATTAAATATTTGAATTTCCAAATTGCGTTCATTATATTGTACTCGTATACAATACTTATGTAATATTAAATGTATTCATATCGATTGCAATTATGAAAGTTCAAAACGTAAAGGAGCTTATATTGCAAATTATGTTTAAGCTGGACCTAGTGTGTCCGTGTCCGTGAAACATCAGAAACCTTAAAACCTAGTTCCATAATAAATTACTTAATATAGTTATATTGAAATATGCCAGGGAGGTTTAGTTTAATATATGTACGTTGTTAAATATATGAATTTTTAGTTATAAAAGAAATCATGGTGGAATCGGAACTGTATCATTGTGTTCGTCGATTATGTTCCCAATATACCTACATTATTTTCAAAATTAATATTAAATATCTTATTTATCACTTCTTAAAATCTCATTTCTTATTATTTTTAGATGGTATCATTCTTGCCAATCTTGGAATGGTAAAACAGGCGAATGGCAAATTTGGGTGAACGGTGAAAGAGTTGGCAGAGGATTCCACAACAGGGTGAGAAACAGAGTTTGCACGAAATTAAAATCTATTTAAAGCTTATTAGCGTATTAAATAAAGCTCAAATTGGTGCTAGTCTAAATTAGCATTGTTGGCTAAGTAAATAAGGGGAGTGAACACGTACGAGAGGGCTGTACCGGTAGTTTGGTAACAAGCTAACTGATACTTTGTTCTCTGAATGCGTGTTTTAATTAAATACAGTTGTCCGACAGGCAAAGTCCGACAGGCTGCTGTACCACCGCACAGCCTGTCGGACTTGGACACTATGCTGTCATTTTCGTTAACGTCAGCTTATAAGCTTTACATATATAGTATATTATCATCGTGTAACGTTATTTCATATTTATTATAAGAGTAATAATTATAATGATATTTTCGACAGTAAACTATAACAATAATAACAAAGTTTTTTTAGAATAAGTTTACATTTTAAAATACATACTGATTTCTTATATTTTTTTATATATATAAAGTTTTACTTGTAACGTTAACAGCTCGTGGGTCATATCATAAAAGGCGGTGGAATTGCGACTAGCGGCCAAGAACAATCTCTTTTATACAAAAATGATGGCAAAGAAGCTGTTTTGAGTAAGTAACTAAAATAATAATATTATTTATAAATATTTATTAAGATTTGGTAATTTTTTTTGCGGTAAAAAAACCTAGTCAACATTATTTTTAATTATTAAAATTTTATTTTAGAACAACCCGGCCTGATCGGTGAAATTACTATGCTCCAAATGTACCACGTCGCTTTAACTGCCGGAAAAGCTCATAAAGATCACAAGCATCATCATGTACATCATTTCAAACATGACGGTACACTCTTCGATACGTCCTCGGAGGCAGTCACGGAACCACCTCCACCTCCGCCTACTCCTCTCGGCAATGGCAACTTTTTAATAGGGGGTCAATTACAAAGGCCTGCGAGCCTAAATCTGGCTCGTCAGCAACAAATGATACCCGTACAGCTTTCTAACGGTCTTCAGTTACAACAAGAATATGTTAATGGACAATTGGGTAATAGAATCGTCTCCGAGCAACTGCTGAATAATGTTCAACCGCTTGCTAGTAATCAGGGCAGCGGTGGGGTCCAACGTATACCGTTAGTTGGTTTGTCAGTTTCACCAGTTGACCAAAGCTTCAACACAAGGCCCCTGAGACCGTCAAAAGGAACGACTGTACTTCTCTCTGGCTCTCTCCTTAATCCCGCTAACGTGCAATATATCGATGATACAGCAAATTCTCACAATTTATACAAACGAGACTCTAAAAAACGCGATAAGAGAGACAATCCAGAAAAGGAATTGGCTGAGGAAATTACGTCAGGTAAAAAATATTTTGCGTTTTGGTTTTAATGTTACAAATAAATATTGTTACAAAGAAAAACATCATTTTTATACGTAGTACTAAATGATACGTAAAAACGTATCATTTAGTACTATTACAGTGTTTTACTTTAATACATTAATGCAAAACTTTTGAATTTGTCAAAAGTAATATTTTGTTTATTTTTAATTGTAAAAGTATACTAAGCCATACTAAGTATACGTACATATGCAAATTACAATGTTACAGGAAATTAAAAGATTTCAATTATTAATTTATTTAGGTAAAAAGGACAAACGGGGTCTCGTTGCCTTATCAGACGGCTCTGTAATCGACGAAGCCTTACTTAGCCCTGAGGCTCTCGGAGACAAAGAGGATGAAGTATTATTCCAACAGTCACTTCTTAATGGCTTAGCTGGAGTAGTTGGAAATCTCCCTGTTCAAAATTTGCAAAAGATGACGGTAAGTTTTAGTAATTGTGTAATATAAAAAGTAAATAGAAATTTTAATTGATCAAAAATAAATTGAATAAACAATTTTAAATAAAATATATTTGAAATAATTGAATGAAGAAATTATTCAATTAGAATAAACAATTAAAGTTACATTAATAAAATTATAGTAATAATATATAATTAAAAGTTAAAAATAAAAATATTTATATAAAAATTTTAAAAAAATATTCCAGGTGGACGAAAGGGAGCCAGCGGAGGCTGAAGTGAGAGCAGTAATGCAAGTCTGCAGTGGTTGTACGCCTGAACCCTTCAAGAAAGCTCTTGTTCTCTCTTGGAGAACTACTCCCAAGAAACTATACAGCGGAGCACATTATTATAAGGGATTACCTATTTGCCGCGCATTTTAAATATTCACGTGAAATAGAGCTGTTTTATAAATAGAACATTTTGTACAAAACTGAATATCACCATAAACTATGAAGAGTTAAAATTTATATTTTTTATCGTTATAATTATTGCATTACATATTCTTCCATAGACACAGTGATAACATTAAGTAATAAATAAACATTGTACATATATACATATGTATACTTACGTATTTTTTTTAAATTGTAATTAAGTTTTAAGTAATTTAGAACTTAACAAGGTTCACCTGATATAATTTAAGTTGTGGCGATTTTTAAATATCATACTTTAATTCAGAATGTCAAACTTGCCATCTCTAATTATTTATTATAGTCTTAAGATAGTGTTAATAAATTTTTGTACATTCGTTTATAATTAACTACTTTTATTGTTTTTCTAGTATTAACTACCGACTAATATATGTATTAAAATGCATATAATATACTCGTTGTTTCAATTTTTATAACATTTAATTATTAAGTAACCTATTAAAAGGTCTATTTTGCTTTTAAAAATGTATGTGTGTTTTCATTATAAAATTTTTAATTAATATAAATTTGTTAAATTTTAATTTTAAAAATTGAAAATTAATATAACTTATGTTTATGATTCAATATTATGAAAATAATTTTGCAAGTAAAACTAATTTCTAACTTAAACAATATATTTATTTATTAGACATCAATACGATGCAGCCTCTGCAGTGAATATCAGAATTATTAATTTGACGTAGTCCTGTTTTCGCATAGATCAAATAAATATAGGTATACGTATTAATAGAGTAGAGGTTCGAGAGTTGTGGGGACCCTCGAGCCATGAGGAAGGGGGGGGCCGTACCTCCCTGACCACCCGGTCAGGGTGATGCGGCACCCCCAATCGATGGTAGACCGCTATATAAAGAGACCGCTAATGGGTGAACATCTCCGGCTAAATTGTCAAAACATTTCACAAAAATAATATGAAAATAGAATGTATGATATGTAAATAAACATAGATAATGATACTTACTTTATTTTTGTTATGTACATGTTGCGAGTGGTAGTCGGAATCGATCTCCGGTTCTGAGAAATAATTCTGCTCCTGTATGGAAGAAATCATTTTAAATTATATAAATATTTGATATGCGTTACATGATTTTACCTTACACACTATTTTATTCATATTTTATTCTGGATAAAAAATATAATATTATAATATAAAATTTAAAATTACTAAGGAAGATAAACTCTTATTAGATGTGAAAGATTTTATCTCAAGATTATTAGTATAATAAAGCGTTACAAAGCAAGACAGCCTTTGAAACACCTTATACCTAATGAAAGACATTAAGTAAAGTGAACTGTAATATTATCACTATGGGCTACAAAAGAAACAATGGCATTTGATGGATAGTATATATAAATTATGGATTAAAAAATATTATTTAACATTTACAAGTCACGAGACGTACAAGGACAGATTTTGCGAAATTAATATCTATATTTTTGTCTTGTTTTTGTATATAAAGGATTATTATTTTGTCTTTGCTGGAGGGCAGTTAAAAATCTTATTACATTTTGAGCTGTAGACGTAATTTTTTTTGAATTATTGACTTCCAACAAAACTATCTGATAGGTAAACAATATGCAGCTGTATACAAACTAGACTGTGACTGTGGCTTATCATACGTCAGTCAAACAAAGAGAAGCATCAGTGTCAGGGTGAAGGAACACATCTCCGATATCAAAGATAGGCATGTATTGAAGACAGCCGTGTGTGAGCTTACTATAGATAAACCCAGCCATTACATAAGGTTTGATAAATCCCATATCTTCGCTAAGGAAAACATATATTCCTAGAATGATCCACGAGGCTATTAAAATACAAAATAATAGTTATTTCAATAAAGGGGACGGCTGGAAAGTTTCTACCATCTGGTACACACTCATAAGATCTTTGAAGTTTCAAATCCACCATACCATAGTACGAGTGATATTCATTTTGCAAGAATCCAGGCCTGCACGCGATACAATTAAGGAATCGTTGGCGGTATTTTGATATAATAATTATGTCAACTGATAAACGAATGCAACCTCAGTCTACCCGTGACCACGGCTACTATAAATTGCTCAAAACGTCGAGTTTCCAAAAATGTAACCATACCAAATATACGCGATTAATTGTTTAAAATATGTAACAGTCGTGAATATTCGAGAAGTTATTATAACAGAACTAAGTATCAGATAGTTTTGTTAGCGAATTATATGTTGTTAATAATATATCTCAAAATTTAACAGTAATATAAGTTTGTAACGCTTAATTTAGAAATAATTTTTAATAAAATATATTTTTAACTATTGGATTGTAAGTTGGAATAACTAAAACTGATGGACTTACATCCCACGTAGAAGAAGAACAATTCGAACTTCCCGCTGGCATTGGCACTGATCCCACTCCCATTGCTCCTGGGAACACTCCACCACCGATATCTGTTGCTTCAAACAGCCTTAAAACGGATCGATCACGAATGTCCCGTAAGTGTGCTCTATCAAGTAAAGAAAAACATATTATGTGACAACTTATTCATATAACACAATTCATTCAATTCATAATTATATTTATAACTAATTTACAAAGTCTTTCCTTGAGTTAATATATAAAATTAGTTTCGTAGCAGAAGTAGGTCACTTACTATTCTTTTTTATACCAAACGTTTAAAAAATATAGGTTTATACGGTCTACATTATTTATACTGAATTCATATCATGTTGAAAGTAAATAGTTTCCAATACCTCCACGAGGGCAAACATTGATTTACAAAATTTAAATTGACATTATTTAGCGTTGACGTATTGATAGGATAAAAACTAATTGTAGTCTATTATTTTTTTAGCTTCACGTATTTCACGAATATAGTAATATTTCATTCACCATTTTCCACATTTATTTTTTTGGACTTTGTCTATTTATACCTAGGAAATAAATATAATTAAAAAATCTCTAATAATCGTTTCTGTGAGTGGAAATTGAAATCAATGTAGACTTTTTTAACATTAATATACCTCACAACATTAATATAACATTGTATTTTTCTGCAGTTTACGACAATAATTATATTTTGCAAACAAAGGTAGGTAACCTATGTATTTATAATTGTTTAGAATTATATGTACCTATAGAGTTACAAAGTAAACTAAACATTTTTTATTTTCATTTCATATATCAACAACAGTTTCGGTTAATGTGCAAAAGTATTTTTTTCTATTTTAATATTTATTATATACATATATAATTTTAAATGAAAATATGCATTTTATCATGAAAACTAGGTCAGAAAAAACGGGCTATACCACTTCCAAGGCAGAATGCCTTGGAAGTGGTTAGGAAAGATGAATATTTTTTATTATAACCTTTATTAGCCTCGAAACAACATAGGCTTATAGGCGGAAAAACTTATTTTTGTGACTCTATATCACTTGTTTAATTATAGTACGACGTAAATGTAGATTTTTGACAAAGTTAATTATGAAAATGTTATTATCAAAGTGTATTCAAAAATTCAGGCGACTGTTCTCAGAGACGGATTCTTAAACATTTAACATGTTTAAATCAGTGAGCTATTGGAAACCAGATACATTGTAAAATAGAAAAAGTTAAATCTCGCTCATTTCTATTTTAGTCAAATACTAATCGAACATAATCCGATGCGCTGATATTATGTTACATAATTAAGAGAATTGGCCAGCAAATAATACACATACATATAGTACAAGTAAAAAGGGTCAAGTGCGAGTCAGACTCTCGATACCATACAATTTGTACAAATTGACAAACTTAAATTTACAAGTGTATGCACTCATAGACTAAGAGGTCGTAGATTTTTTTTTCTCTATACTTCGAATTGATACTAAAACTGACCATTTCTATTATCGTTTTTGTTTCGCAACAATATTGTGACGTGCGAGCATCATATCTTGGAAATGCAACCACTGAGAGCCGGCAGACCAACTTATTTCAAATAAGGAGACGCCATACTTTGAGTATGTACCAAAACTAACCATTTCCTTTTCCTTTAGTTTTTTTTTCGTAAGAATGAAGCCTCTTCTAAGCTCTATATCTCGGAGTTGCAACCACTGAGAGCAGGCAGACCGAGACCATTCACATGAGGGGACTGCTCCACAACCCATAGAATTCAATCTGGCCGTATCCGTGATCGTTACGAAAATCCCGCGACCTCTTAGTCTATCATTTAATATGAAATTAAATACAAATATAATTTTATTATGTGTTTTTTCTGTGATTTACCTATCAATTTACACTTTTGGGAGTTTTCTCTTTATTTGTACTGTGATGTCTCACAAAACTCTTTGCCTGATTTTGTCGTTCTAGGTCAACGGGCACTACCATACAGCAACTTTCATACAAAATGCGCCAAAAAACGGAACGTAAACAAACGCTCTTATCTTTTGATTGCATTGACTTACAAGTTTAATTTTGTCGTTTCTCTAAGGGACTGTAGATCTGGATATTCAGTATTAATTTTAGGTTGACACCTCGTAATTTGAAAAAAATATCCAGACAGGCGGACAATCGGACAGACAGATATAGACAACAACTACTACTTTTGAAGTGCGGAACTCTAAAAATAAAATAAAAGAGGTTTACAATCATTTTAGTCAACTCTGGGTTTTACTAAGTCAGATTCAGACTTCAGACTCAATTTTTTTTTGTAAAATAGCGGAAGAATAAAGAAAAAGAATTGAAATGAACTCCAGGCCTATACCTGGTCAGTTCATTGCTAAGGTGTACTTCTTTAGAGTAATCGTTTGGGATCCAGAATTGAGTAAGGCTTTTGTATTGTATCTTTTTGACGAGCCTTCTTTCACAAGCTCTATTGGTTGTTTGTTGTTTTTATTTATTATCTGCGAGGGTTATTTGAAACGTATTGAGCTAAAACTTAACAGTGCTAGAAAGCAATCACGAATTAGGGTGCGTTATTTTAAGGTTTTTTTTGCTTTTTTCAAACTTAACAAAATACTGTTTTTATTTCTAAATAGTGTTGAAGCGTCCGCCGTTTGTGCTAGCAGTAGCCAAATTTTTACTAGTTACTATGAAATGTGTGGCCAATTCCGTTAAGAAACTTTTATTTCTATTGTGTACAAGGAAAGACCAATTCAAACATTACAGAAAATTACCGCAAATCTTTTTTTTTACTTTTTAAATATCTTTTAAAAGCAGTCAACTCATAGTCTAATTTATTATCAGTCAGCTAAAGATATTGTAGAAACGTTTTTACCGCCATTTATAAGTATCGGATCATAAAAGAAACATTTGGTATTCCTTCTTCTAAAGCATAGGCATTGATATATTTTTCCATCCACGTACAACTCCGTAATGTCCTAGAGAACTGGTGACTAATATGATTACCGCCTAAAACTTTAGCCTCAAGAAGATTTTTATTTTTAATCTCTTTTTTCCTTTTCTCGCATGATTAAATCGAATAAGTTGAACTTTTGAACCGCACAGGTGGTATACTGTAATGCATGTGTATAAATTATATACACATACATTACAGTACGTTGTGAGCAAACCTATAAGATTAAAGAAGTGATTAAGAGCAAAATACTTTATTGTTTTTTGTACAAATTTACTACAAGATTTTGATATTATCTATTGACATAGAATATATATCATTTATTATCTAGAAATATGCTTCGTTTAAAAAATCATACTTTTAACAGTTACATAATATAATGTTCAAGAAACTCACAACAAATCGAAATAGCATCATCTTACTAAGAAATTTTATTTCTTTGCTGCGATGTTTTAGGAAAAGAATAGTATACTATACTATAGTACTTATACTATACTCTACAATATGAAACTATTTTCTATTTATAGGTAAGCTATACCAATTTCAATGGCGTCCACTATAAACAAACAATTGAAGAAACTAACTACTGTGAGGTAAAGGAATACTAGGAAGTAGATGACTCGGAATACTTGGTATATTTTGTATAAATATTTTATCGCAGAAATTATATTTTAGATCAGACAGCCGACAGTCACCTCTCCCTATGGGGACCTCTACATTAACAATTTCTAACCATAAATATATATCTATTTCATCAGATTTAGTGCAATCAATTAGCGAATTGCAAATTAGAAAATATTAAAAAAATATAAAAATATGTATATGATAATTCCCCTGCGAAGATTTTATGATTATTTATTTTTTCCGTTTTGGCGGGACATAGAAAATTATAAGATAGATTTTTCATTCCAGAGATGCCGTGGTATAAGATACCAGTATCTTATACCACGGCATCTTTGGAATGAAAAATAGGAAGATCATTTAGATGAAGATGGATTTGCTTTCAATCTATGAATTCTATTACCGAAGCAGTATATATCTATGTAGCAAATAAGTTATCATCTAGCTAGAATGTAAATAAGCACTGCACTGTATGCACATTGATAGTTTTAAAACAAACGTTTACGCAGGTATGTAGTCTAAACACGCTACAAAGTATCATAACATACATAGTATCATTAAATTCCCAGCACCGTAACATGTGTACATCAATTTTGGGAAGAAGTTTCTGTGTTTTATAGCTCAGAATGGTTAGCGTTGCTAAGGACTTCAACAGATTAGACTGAATCAATAAACCAGTATTCGACTTCTGAACTCTCAGGTTAGTATCTCTATTATTTTTTTGAGCCAGTTTTTTGCATAACTGTCGTTTGTCTGTCGTTTTTCATAGCGATGAATGTATGGAACATCCGTCGTAGGGAATGCTCTGCCCACACTAACTAAATCTGCGATATCTTCTTAGATATTTATTTTAATGGTATACTGTAAAGGGGCACAAGGATGTGACTGTAACGCGACGGTTGTGGGCTCGATGCCCACTAGGGAAAAATAATTACTATCTATTAATATTTTCATTTCTTCGCTCTGGCAACAAAGCAAGTTGAGTTCAACACGCAACGCCTCGAAAGAATTGTTGGAAGGTGGTCAACGGAGTGGCGTGACTAGGTTCCTACCTACCCTGCTATGTGCAGGATTCAACGTGAAGCTGATTTATAAAAGACAATCTTGATTTACAACGTACACAACGTGTTTAAAATATTATATACGTATTTAATCCAATAATTTTTTTTGTTGTATTTTTCTTCGATATTCTTTTTTTTTATTATAATATAAAATGTATCATAATTATAAACATTTCTCTTGAATAACCTTGTCTGTAAGTCTAAACCACAATAAAATCTATATCTACTATAGAAGAATTTATGATTTTCAAAATATTTGTCTGTTTGTATATGCACATCTTTGGAACTACGAGACGGATTTGAACTTGACTTTTTTGTTGTACATTCATACACTTGTATATCAGGCCTAGGCAGAATCTAGGCTACGTTTTATTTTGAAGACTGATACACCTATGTAGAATGATACATTTCCATCTTAACCATAAGAAAAAAACGAAGTAGATCTCTCTCAAATATTGTTTAACATGATGTGCATTTTCCTTTAACATAATAAAATTAAGGAGGATCTGAAACATCTGATGAAGAACCATAACAGTCTAGATGAAAAAGGTTGTTCAGTGTGATAGATATTGCCCATTGACCTTAAAATTTGACGATCGGGGACCAGCTAAATAAATACCACTTTATTAAAATTTTAAGCGTGATAGACAATTTTATATAAATGTTTAAAATCTAACACATCTGATAAATAACTATCATAGTTCAGCTAAATTATAAGAAATTATAAAATGCCGATTTATGAAAAATTGTCCAGAATGGTGGGCAATTTTTAATTTATTATATATATTTATATTGGTACATAAGAATTAAATTTATGTTCCTGTCTATGATTAAAGATCCGTGTTTTTTCACGAACATGTATTTATTTACACAATATGAAACTACGAACAAATAGATAAAACGAAATAGATAAAAAATCTTCTAAAATTTTATATCTTCTGCTAAATACAACAGAAGTGAACAAAAAATTAAACTAAAAGGGGACGAGAAATTTCATGAAAGTAAAAAAAATATTACTAAATCTACCACACAGTAGTCCGCTTCATTCGAAGCAGGAAGCAAAATTAACTAATCAGATCTTAATCGATTAGAATGTTCTGTTGTTCTGAATTTATTATATTAGTATAGTAGTTTATTATAATAGTAAATTATACAATTTAAACTGCCTGTTTATAATTTTAAAATTGTTATTGTACTTTTGTATAATATGATAGTGTCTTTCTGCAATAAGTGCAAACTGCTTTTTATCATTTACATGGTCCGTAAAAAAAGTTCCAAACGATAGCACGCGCCTGCAACATATAATTTGTAATTATTGAAAAAAAAATTTTTTTCAAAATACACACACCCACGCTTATATTTATTTATATGTTATAATTTACTACAATATACACCAACAATTCACTTATATGTATATCAATATATTTTTTTGTTATTCGTTGTATTTTTATGTACACTAAATTTAACCTTTTTAATATATTATTCGATGTGAAGTTTGCCATTATAACTTCCAACTGTAGCTAATTTACCTAATTTTTTGGTTTCGGTTTGCGCACGCATCGTAATCGTCGTTGTTCTGTTTGTCCAGGCTAATCTTGAAAACAGCTGAACTTATTTTGAAATAAGGGATTGGACCCCTATATAGTCACACATCTGCAATTTTTTATGCTGAAGTTTTCGGCGGATCGGAATTCCTTTGAATTAAAAAATCATCTAAATACGGTAATTAAAAGTTTAAATTGGATTTATTTAATAGGTATATAAGATAACCGTATTAAAATATTTTTTCCTAAATACCTTTAAATAATTTAAATTTTATAAAATAATCCTGATGACACCACCAGTTCTAGATTTGCTATATTACAGTATCTTATTTTAAGTGTCAATAGTCTGAATTAGGTACATTTTAATAACTGCCTCTTTCATTTATAATATTTAAGATTTATATTTAGCTTAACAATTGATACACTTTTTAAGACATCCAGGTGTGCAACAAAATAAATCTGAAAATGCTAACACTCCAGAGCAAAATATTTTGTTAACACCTTCCTTTCCTTTCATAATCAAAGATCTTAATCTTTGATTTTCACTATTATCACACATTTTAAATACAACTGCTTAACCAATAGATACTTCAATGGTGAATCGCACCACCACCCTACACAATTATATTCCGATGGCAAATCTTTGTTTCAGAACGCCCACGACCTCTGCGACGTTAAACACCCAGGGGACGAGCTTCGGCGGGTGAAGAATGCCCTTCATTAGAATAAGCTGCCAGTTTCCCGCCAGCGTTGTCAAAAGCAACGTCTTAAGAAGAGCTTCCATAATATTATATTAAAGCCTAACAAGAAAGTGAGCCAACTCTTGAGGAAATATTCTAGCACCTTGGACCCACTCATAAAATCTTTGAAGTCTCAAAGCCACCATAGCAGAGGGCAAGAAGACAGTCAGCTCATTCTGCAGGAATCCAGGGCAGTGCGCGAGGCAATTAAGAAATCGTTGGCGGTAAGCCGCATTCACATTTGTCTGACGTGTTATGTTATGATGCATCAGAAAGGTATCGGTCTCATACAATTAATATAGATGCGTTCACATTTCTCTGATGCAGTGTGTTGTGATGGCTTATGTTGTGTCGCGTCAGAAGCGATCCCGGTCCGCGTCATGATGGGTGAGGTGCGGGGGGCGGCGCAGCGACACGACACAGCGGGTCGGACTAGTGTGCACGCGCCATTTTTTGTATTGTGACGCGTCAGAAGTATTGCCGATGAGCTGATAGAGCGAATGTGTAAACTCTCTTAGAGCTATAACGGAACTGATTAAAAAATGCGTCATAATGCGTCATATAGATGTGAACAGTAGCCATCACGACAGAAAGCATCACGACACAACACATCAGACAAATGTGAATGCGGCTGTAGTTAGATATAATAATTATGTCAACTGACAGACGAATGCCACCTAAGTCTACCCGTGACCACAGACCAGTGTAGTGTTCGAAAGTCGGGTTCCAAAAATATATAATTCGAAATATACGCGATTAATCCGGTTCAGTAGTTTCATTTAAAATCTTCTAAAATATATAGCAAACTTTGCAAACGCTGGCTGCGTTTGCGCGTTTACTTTATGTACTACGGAAATATAAATGAATGTATTACAGAATAGTGTACTTTAAAAGAGTTTATCTCTTCTATTTGGCCATATCTTATTATTTATTTCATATGAATATATTTATCTTTTAAGGATAACCCATAGTAACTATTTTTATGTTTTATATAAAGCATAAAAATATGGTTTATTTACGGAGCATCACTCGTAGATCTTAACTGCAGTATATACAACAAATTATTATAATGATTACCTTAGAAGATATTCGAGATTTAAAATATAGAGCCGCAGCGCTTTCAATGATGGCAACACTCTCAGTTGTCAATTTCAATTGTTAGGATTAAGGGAAGTAGGGGAATGACGCGTCATTCTTATAATAGTGGGAACGAGCGATGCGGACTTCAGGAGCGAGCTACTCTCGCTCCTCCTCGCCCGGTGACGCTGACGCTTGACGCTGTCAAAACCAGTCCAGGTCAACAGTAATAAAGTCCATCCGAAAAAAAAGAAACGATAAAAACACCGCGACTCAATGCAGCACACAGCACCTTGAAATCTTAAGCCTACCACCAACACTGTTCAAACCTTTACCAGGTTACAACATTGCCTGCCTCTAGCGATGCTATGCAACACATGCAAATGCTTTCCTAGAGTACACAGCAATTGTAAGGGAGACCCTCAAAGTCAACCTTGCAGTCTGCGTGATGATCATAAAGATTTTTGAATTCGGAAACGAAAATCTGTTAAAATCTGTTACTCGGAAAAGACAAAGCTGCAATATCCGACAATCACAAACTGAAACTGGATCTGAGAGGCACTCCTATAGGGATATTTTGTTTTAATTCCTTCTGTTGATTTGTCATCCTTGAACACGACGCTATGTTTCCCACTATAAGCCGCCATATGGAGGAGTCATATACAAGGATGAGAAATCAACAGAAGGAATTAAAACAAAATATCAAATATCAAAGATGAGAAATCAAAAGAAGGAATTAAAACAAAAAACAAAATATAAAAGATTAAACTAATGTGATTTTTTACCAGTTTACGCTGTATCTCGCACATAGAGTAGGTAGAGTGAACCTGGGAACCTAGTGTTAAGACAATCCGATCCCCAATAAGACAATTCCGTTCCACACTTTCTGTTCACAGTGCCTCAAGAGAGGCACTGCGTGTTGTGGCAGTGGCAGATCTGAACGACGCGCTTTGCCTTGTAACCAGAGCGAGGAAATAAAAATATTAAGTATTTCATTCCCCTAAATGGGAATCGGGCCCAGTCGTACCACTGCGCCACAACGGCCTCAAATATTATTCGTAAAAAAATCTAAACTTTATGATTTAAAATATTGCTTCTTCGATATTTTTTAAAATGAAAACATGACCGAGGCGAAATGACTCTGATATAGTGTTACAATTAAATTACAATAAATTTCATATATTTAAATTTATAAATTTTTCAAAAATATATTTACATTTTAATTTAATATCCTATACTAACCAATATTTTTGTAGCGACGGTGTAAATAAATGTTAAATGTTTAAAAACAGACAATTCATTAGTTTGGGCATGATCAAGATCACATTAGTTCCGTCACTCAACACATATTGTCTTCAAAATTAAAGGGATATTATAAATTATAATAGAAAAAGGATGTCACGTTCAAAGTGCTGTAAACTTTTGCGAAAGGTAGAAAACAATAAGTAATTTTGTCCCATAAAAATATAAATGTGAAGTGAGAACCAAGAAATGCATCAGAGATTTATATGGGTGCCGAGTTCTGTATTCACTCGGGATAAGTTCAAGTTAAAATTTTACTCCACAATTTGTAAGGTAGGCTTAATTATAATTTAAAGTTAGTGCACTTCTAGATTGTACTGGAATAATACTATTATGTTGATATATTTGGCTAGGTAGTAAATATAGCCCAGGCAAATTTTGAAGGTGAACACAGAACTTACTACCCACGCATTACTCTCCATTGAACTTGGCTCTCACTTCACATTTATAACGTTAATTTTCTACTAATAATGTTTTAAATCAATACTTTTTGTAAAGATAATATTTAGTAAAGACAATAATTTTCAGTTTTCATATTTTTTCCTATGAATATATATAATAGTCTACCTTGCATACCAAATATCAAGTTTCTAGGTCATGTAGAAGTGGGTTAGGTTTTTGATGTGTGAATGAGTCAGTTATAAAAATGCAGATACATCAATGTTAACATATCGATAGTCGTTAGATCTAAATTATGGAATTTTTAAATATTTCACAGGCCAGGGGGCTTTTACAAACGTACCAAATTTTATGCAAGTAAATAAAACTGTTAACGAATTGTGCAAGGCTCAAAAGTAGCCCGAAATTGTTTGTGCAAAATACACATTGCGCGTTTTCAACTTTTTAAATTGGCTGGACACGCTTGTTTGTGTTTTAATAATATTAATGTTTGTCTATAAATCATAGATTTAAATATAAATTTTATAGATTCTATATGACAAACAAACAGTAATAAAAACATATATTATAACGAGTCAAGTTGTTTATGTTAATATGATTTAAGTCACGTAAATGTTTCTAATGAAATCATGCACCCACACTTATCGACGATGCCTGTGTCTGAAATCAATTTTCCAGTTCATTTCTCTGACTTAATCAATGACCTATTTATTTAACAATTAATCGATATCTATCCTAATCCCTTAATTATAATAACAAAAAGTAAATTGAGGCCAGTTGTGGCACAGGGGCCCAAGCATGGACCTGTCAACGCGACAGGTTATAGGTTCGATTCCCACTCAAAAATATAATATTAATTTTTTTCCCACTCAAAAATTTAATATTATTTTTTTTGTTTTTTCGCTCTGGTGTCGCCAGAATTCATCGGAAAGTGGGAGCCGGTGTGTCTTAAAACTAGGCTCTCTCTGCCTACCCTGCTACATGCGGGATACGGGATACAGCGTGGAGCTAAAAAAAAATTACAGCTAATAATCCCTCTTAGTATAGATAAATCATTATTCTATTAACATATTACATATTTAATATGATATACGTAGTTTAAATATCAAGGCTTCTTTGTAAAACATACATACAATATAGTTCCACCGTATACAAATATATTTTACTGTTTTTATTTCCAACTAACGTTTGCGAAACAACCAACGACACAAAAATATAAACAAAAATATGAAACTATCTCAAATAACAGTTAAAAGTTATATAAAATCCGCCTCTGAATGTTGTATGAAAATAAAAATAAACAACGTTAAAAGTGAGTGAATATATTAGAAAGAGACACTAAGGAAAATACATCAAAATAATAAAAAAAAGGATTGTTGTTTACACAAAGCTATGGTTACCAAGGTATACAACAGGTTGCAAATACAAGAAGCGCGTCAAAACAAAACGGAGCCGTTTGTGTGCACGCAAATCTGGCTTATTTACCTTTGCCGTACATTAAAAAAAGATGCTGCTAAATCAATTTAATACTTACGGGCACCTCTCGTCGTGGACGTGAATAATGCCTTCTTTCTTTTTCATAGTTATCACTAAAAGTTTTGATAATATAACCGAGTTTACCGCGCTCTTCTCTGTATGAAGGGAGCACGGCCGCGATACACACTGAAGCTATACTGTGTCGTTGGGGGTAGCGACTACCGCGCAAGGCCGGGAACGCCCTATTCACCTCATTATAATTAAATTGAGTTTTATACATATATTATATATCAAATCGTTTTAAATTTAGAAACTATTTGATATTGTATTACGTTTTTTTTTATTAGATGTTCGCTGAAAACTTTATGTCACTGTTAGTGAGATAATTGAAGCCTAATATAAAGTCACCTTTGGGATATTTTTAAATATACTTTAGGTAAAGTTATAAGCAATAAAAAAAATTGAGCAAGGAATATTACAATTTACAACTTTGTATTTATATATAATTCCAATAACTTATAATATGTATGGTATTTTAGACATATATTTTTACACCCAAATAGAAAGAAGAAACATTTTTATCTTTTTAATTAAATATTACGATAAATATTAAAAGCCATTCCAGAAACTAATGAAAAGATCACAAACTTTACTGATATAAAAATATTTTCGGTAATTAGTAGGTATATTGAAAATTTTGTTACAGTTATGGTATATACAGGAATAGCTACTTCTTCTTTTTGTGACCTGATCTAATTGATTGAAGACGCTAATCTCAAGAACTTTTGCCTGAAAAATTCTTTTTATGTCGGATAGTCCGTTTATAGAACAAGGCTATAGACTTATTTTACATATTGTCCTGTAGTTAAAGTTTCCTCTGGTACTTAAAACGTGTTATATACTAGTGTCTGTATTAATTAAGTAACATTAATTAATTAAATCACACTCAACTCTAAATTACATCCATTTGACCATGCGGGCGAAGCCACGGGTAAGAGCTAGTATATAATATAACTTTGAAGCATGCTTGTAACGAAAGGGTAAGACAGAGACTAATGGACTTATCGGATTGGTTTGGACGACAGAGGAATACAATGTTGCATTTTGTTTATTTAAACTATGACAAACTCACCTGACATCTTCCAGTTCATAAAACATATCTTTTGTGTTTTCGTGTATGTATATTTTGACGTTTTCACTATCCATATACTGCATTGTGAGCTGCTTCGGGAAACTTCTGACAAAAAGAGCTTTTACTGTGTCTATGGAGGTAATTTCATTAGGTAGCAGGGCTCGCTTGGTTTCATTTCTGTACTGAAGGAAAACGAGACCTGGCAAAAAATATAATTCTATTCAGTTCATTAAAATGGTAAATTTCATTAGAACATTTGGGTGCCGCTATTAATTTTTTCGATGTAACTAAATTATAACTTTAGTATTTAAGTATTTTTTTCTATAAAACTAAATTATTACTATTTAATCTTTTTATTTATATTTTACCTTCAAAAATTTTCAAAATCATAAATCAACTTCACGCTGTATCACACACACAGCAGTGTAGGCAGAGAGAACCTAGCGGTAAGATATTCCGTACCCTATTTTCCGCCGAAGTTTCCGAGACATTGCGTGTAGACTGGCGGAACTCTACGCCGGGTTTTGCCTTGTTGCCAAAGCGATTTAATGGATACATTAATAAATATAAATTGATTTTCCCGAGTGAGGATCGAACTCAAAACCGTCGCGTTACAGTCATACCCTTGTACCTCTGCGCCACGTATAAACTCTGCTCTGCGCCAAATAATAGTAGAACAATTTTTATTAGAAGTAGTATTACCGAGCGGTCTCTCCAAAGTTTTCGAAGGTGTTCTAACAACTGGCAAAGAGGAGCGTTGTTTGCCTCCACGACGGAAGCCAGTCGATGAAGTTTCGACCTCTGACATAACGCCAGGGTCGTCGTCGAAGAGCAAGGCATTGTTCGGTGGCGGATAACGAGGAAGAGGAGGCTGAAAAAAAATATTTTTGGTTAGAAAATCTCAAAATACCTTAAGAAAATGTACCTACATGTTGTTATGTTTGTATATTAAGTAAAGATATAAAGAAAAAAAGTAAAGTATAATTATTACAATTCAGCTGTAGTTTTATTTTGAAGCGTAAATACTAAAATAGAATGTATGTAAGAAACTAACCCAGCAATGCATCATACAAATATTTAATTGATTAAAATGTATGTTAAAGCAATAAATACATCAGGCGCCCCAGGCATTAATGTCAACAGAAAAAAGTTTCTTGTAAAATGTGAGTTGAAAATTTGAATGAGTTTTATTAGTACTGAAATTTGTGGTGCTTTGAAATACAGCGGGCCTTGAAGGCTGGCTGTTTTTGCTTTTGATGCAAAATTATTATTTAATATATTTTTTTTTTTATAAAAATTGCATGTTATGTTACATGATGGCTGTTCAATGTGAAATTAAATTATCCTACTAATATTAATATTAGCGTCCTCGCCCGCTTAAACTTATTGTTATATTATAACCAATTTTTTGAGACAATTTCTATAATATTTTATTCTGTGATATATTAGTTATATTACAGTACAATTTCAATTAAATCTGTTCAGTAGTTTTTGCATGAAAGTTTAATAAACATACATCCTCACAAAGTTACACATTTATAATATTTTCGTATGAAGTATAATTTGTATAAATATGAATCGTATAAATGTGAAAGTATGTGAGGATGGATGTTTGTTCCACTTACACGCAAAAACTACTGAACAGATTTGGATGAAACTTTACAGTATTACAACTTGTACCTCAGAATAACACGTAGGCTATAATTTATGTAAAGATTTTATATAATTTGTCTACAATATATAACATAAGCCTAAGCTGGCGAAGCCACGCGTGTGCCGCTAGTGTTTTATAAATGTAGCTTTCTTATAAAGATTTAGAAATTAGAAAACAATTTAAATTATTCCATCCCATCACCATAAATGAAATATATAAAAGATAAAAAAAAATCGGCGTAGGTACATATTATATGAAATACATCATCCACAAATGCACATTGATATAACTCGTTAGTTTAGCCAACATTTATTTCACGTAAGTTTTACCTTCCGCGTACATGGATCAAAGACCCTTCTTGGCTTCATATCGTCATATTTTGCAACTGTTGAATAGTATGGGACGTTCGTTAGCGCCGACGTACCCTTGTACCGCTGGTGGGTATTAGGAAGCAACAAATTATGTAGAGAAATCAATTTTATAGGAGAAATAAATATACGAGCTCGTTATATGTGCCTGACAATATAAATATAGATTGACAATATAAAAATATCTAGTGATTTAAACTTTCTTAAAATGTATGCTTCTATTCAGAAGTTATTGGACTGAAACAAATAATATATATTTGAGAATTTTACTATCACATTATTCTATCTTTAAGTTAAACCCTAACCAAGCATATTTTTTAGGTAATATCTATATAAAATATATTAAAAAAAGCTTACTTCTATATCTATCGTGCTTATGTGTCCTGGGTGGTGTTGGTGCATGTATATGGCGTGGTTCCCCGCGAGAGTGTGGCGGCGGGGGTCGTCACGACGCGAGGGGCGACCGCGGGTTGGACCACGAGTCGCCTCTCCATCCGACAGACCACCTGTAAACAGCATATTAATGAACACTTAGTGACAACAAAAACATTTATAACCTGTGAGAAAACGCGACTCTAAAACTCACACGAGGACGCGCAAAATGCTCACGTACTTTCAGATGATTTTGGTAATAAAAGCAAATATAATGTGTTATAACTATACATATTTTAATAAATTAGAAGTCTTATTATTATCTAATAGTATTTATTAAATATTAATTACACAAAAACACTTATTTTCAATTTTAAAATTTAGCAAGTTTTTTTCCGAACTTTTGCCCATTTTTTATATATTTATTAAAAAACCGGAGACACTACAAATATTGAAATTGTTTGTTGGCCTATGATATCTTGAGATATATTTTTGTCATAAAACGCATGGAGATATAAGCATTATAACATGTAGACTCTACACTGTAGAGTGATATAGAAGTATAACACAAAATGAAAGCTTTTTAAGAAGTCTCATTCTGTACTTCTGAGACATCGTGACTAAAAATCTATAGTTTTATCGGTAGGCAGAGTAAACCTAATGTTAAGACACTCCGTTCCCCACTTTCCGACGAGTTCTGGAGGCATTGCGTGTTAAGTGGCGGAACTCAACGCCGTGCTTTGCCTCGACACCAGAGCGAAGAAATGAAAATATAAATGTAAATAAATGTTTCATTTCCTCGAGCGGAGATCAAACCCACAACTAGTCGATTTAATACGCCACGACTGGCCTTAGTCGTAGCTCAGTAAAAATCAATTGTGTAACTTGATAAATGCATTAGGTACAGGTAGAAATCATTTTGCAACAAATTTAAGACTTACTAGCATGTTTTATATACAAATTAACGAATGGTATACTGAACAAAATATAGAGTTTACTAATGTACTGATAAATGCGGCCATTGTTGTTCTGGCAGTCCTACAATTCAAAATAAAAAAATAAATCTATATAGGTATATTGTGGCTCAGGCTCACGATTGGGCTCTATAGATTATTGGCACAAGTGTGCAAGTAAGCGTGACAGGTTGTGGGTTCGATTCCCAATCGGAGGAAGAATTATTATTAATTAATTTATCTTAAGATCCTCAAGTATTTCTATATAAAGTTTTATTACAGTCGGGTCAGCTGTTTGGCCGTAACTGCGTCATAGACAAACAGACAGAGTTAATTTCGAATTTATAATAATTGAATGGATAGAGAGAGGGAACCTAGTGTTAAGGCACTCCGTTCCTCACTTTTGTCACTCATTTTCTGTCGATTTTTTGAACCACTGCGTGTTCAGTGGCGGAACTCAATGCCTCACTTTGCTTCGACACCAGAGCGAAGAAATGAAAATATAAATGTAAATAAATATTTCACTTCCTCGAGTGGGCATCGAACCCACAACTAATCGATTTTACAATCGCAGTTTGTGCCTCAGCGCCACGACCGGCCTCAAAAATTATACATCAAAATAAATTTTGTTAATAAAAAAGAATTGTTACACGAGTAACACAACACTATTGCGCGGTCGTATAGACACTGACTGATCGGCTTATGAATTAATATTTGGGAAGGTAACGTTGGTTAAGGCAACCGCAATAACACTCAGCACGCCCTCTCATGGATTAGTGTGTGATGTTTGTGTTTATGTTAAAACTTTATAATTATATTTATTGGTTTGTGATTTTTGATAACTATTATATTAGTCAATGTTAATAGATGATTAACACTATCAAACAAAACTATATTATTTTTAATTACTAGTTTATGTTAATATAGTTATATTATTTAATAACATATTTGTTATTATTTGACCACTTAGTTAAATATCATCGATATTAAAAATGTCTTTATTTTTCATTCAAATAGAACAATGTAATTTTATAAATCTTAATTTATAAAGATAAATTTTATTTATTGCATTTCATGGTGTCAATGAACAAACGTATACCGTATTAAGCCACCATTTTTAATAAATAAATATTCTTTGGTATGGTAGCTTCACTTTGGTAGCCGCACATAGCAAATTAGGCAGAGGGAACTTTGAAACCTAGTGTTAATATACTCCGTTCTCATTAAGACACTTCCGTTTCCAATTTCTGCCGAATTCTAGAGACATGGCGTGTTGAATGGCGGAACATAACGCTCCACTTTGTCCCGTTACCAGAGCGACGGTATAACATTTTTAAATATTTCATTTCCTCGATTGGGAATCGAACTCACAACCAATCTCGCACAGTACAGTTACAGTCAGTTTTATTTTTAAAACTTTACGCTTTTTCTAAAATCCTGGCCTGAAAGGAGACCAAAGATTCAAAATCCGATATTGAACATAATACGAATTAAAACAATTTTGCGCTGCATTTCTTAGGATAATTATTAATTATTGTTTTAGCTAGAGGCCGTCGTGGCGCAGGGGCACAAGGATGTTCCTGTATCGTGACGGTTGTCGCTTCGAACTCCACTCGGGGGAATGAATTATTATTTATTAATATTTTATTTTTTTGGCCTTGACATCAACGCCGCCCGGCCCGCCAAAAGCCCGGCATTGAGTTCCGCCGAGTCAACAAGCAATGCCTTGAAAAATTCGGCGGAAAGTGGCGAACGGAGTGCCGTAACACTAGGTTCACTCTGTTTTATCTGCTATGTGTGGGATACAGCGCGAAACTAAACTAAACTACTAAACTAACTAGTGATACCACTATCATAATCATACAAATACATATACAAAATCCGACGACAACATTTGAAAGTAAAAAATGAGTCGCACAAGCAAGTCCGAGTTATGTACCACGATATTTATTTTTTATTTTTTTTTATTTTTATTTATATCATATCGAAAGAATCCATTGCTGGTGTGTCACTCAGTAATTTAGATATTTTACATACATAGTTAACTGTGACAAAACGTACAATTTCAATTAAAGAACACCTTCTTTTTTAAAGGGTGTTAAGGTCATCAATGTTTGATACTCATTTGATTTCAGCATAGTTTGGAGCTAGAAACTTATTTTAAGTATCTTCCCTCTCAAAACCAGCTTTTATAATAACTTTGTATATATTTTCTATTTATTATGTTTTAGAGAAAATCATAAACACTTCATTAATTATTTGGCATAAGCCAATTTAGTTGCAGTTGCGAGATGCAGCTATTTTCGTGAACGGTTCTAATACCCACGTTGCATATAAAGGGAAGATATTCCTTCAAACTAGCCCTCTATACGGTCGTAAGGTTAATCTGATAAGCCCGTAAGTGAATTTAGACTAGCTTTGACTATTTTGATGTTTACTCTTTTAAAGATTATATATATTTAGAAGTTATATAGCAAAAGGTTATGTAATTTAAAATGTTTATTTAAAATTAATTTCTAGACGACTGAATAAGTGTTTATAAAATAATAACTTTTAAATAAGATACGACGATGCCTCAGATAAAAGCATGTTCTCGTGAGAGATTTAGTTAGATAAATACGTGTGGCTATATATTTTGGTTCTACCCATGTTTTGATAAAACGCAAGTATTCTTTCGTAATGTGTATGAGAAATTTATACCAAAATTAAATATCTTATAGTTTTTAATATTAACTACATTTTTGATGTACTTTTATTATGAAAAATTTTCGCGGTCCACGCTTTTATGCCTAGCGCTTTTATACGTATTATTTATAGATTTTAGTAAATGCTGTTGTGGTGCATTGAAACAATGTTTGACTATCATGTTGTGGATTCGAACCCTTTTCGGTAATTATTTTGTAATTATTTTCATTTCACGTCTGGTCCGCCAGCATTGTCTTCCGCACTGGAGTGTTTTAACACTGACTTTGTATTCATCCTCATTCGCAATGTAATAAATGCTCTATCTACACCATATTCATTTTGGCATGAGACCAAATGTAAACAAAAAATACTAAGTTTCTAAAACTTTTACGCAACTTTTTAATTACTATTTAATTTGTTCCAGGTTTACTTACGTATAAAAAACAATATAACAAAAACAAAATAATCAGAAAATAACTTTACACTTCACAACAGTACTGCCTTATGAACAGGTTGAACGATAGTAAAAATGGCGGATATAATCTGACCGATCATCTGACCTGACAAAAAATCGCATTTTAATGTAAGATGTTTGCAGTACCTGCGCTCTTTAATTTATTAAAATAGTTTATTTTATAGTAAAATGCGTCCCAAGTTTGAGAACAAGTTGGCTTTTGGATGTTGTGCATGTCAAGTATTTGAACATTATTAAAAATGAAGAATAATATTTCTGATTATTATGTTAGTTTCTTTTCAAATCAAATGATTTCATTATCTTATTTAGATATCCGATTCTTTTGTCAGTAAAGTTGAAAATGGTTCTTATGTCACATTTATATTTATGTTACAACTTAGATTATCAAGGGACAAGTTTCTATTTCATTTAAGTTGTTTAGATGAATTCTCAGAATTCAGATTCTCATAATGAACTCTCTCTCTCTTTCTCTCTTATATTAACAGTGGCATTGGAATCGTTAATAAGTGTACCTATCTAATATTTTTTTTTTTTACTAATCGATATAATATTGCAAAACACGCCAATGTGGATTGTTCACAATTACAGCACCTGGAAATGTCTTCCACAGCACACTGTAACAACTTTAAATGATCCCAAAGTAGATAACAATGATTTATTATCAAAAGGATGTCCAGTTTGGTCATTCTGGATAAAAGTAAAGATTTTTTTTATAATAGGCAGTATATTTCTATTATAAAAATGCTAATGTTAAATTATAATCATCCATCCTTTGAGAGCTTATTCTATCTGGTCTAGTTTTATATGCAATAGTAAGTAATACGCAAATCTAAATGTCAATTTTAATTTAATAGAATAAATTTTTGTGAGATTTATTTTGTACTTCAGAAATTAATAATACGATCTTTGAGGCCAGTCGTGGCGCAGGGGCACAAAGTGTGACTGTAAAACCGACTGGCTGGTTGAGTTCTGCCACTCAACACGCAATGCCTCCAGAATTCGGCAGAAAGTGAGGAACGGAGTGTCTTAACTCTAGGTTCCCTCTGCCTACCCTGCTGTGTGCGGGATACAGCGTGAAGCTGATTTATTTTATTTATTTATCTAATTAGATTATTTATTTAATATATTAAACATACTCGTATATACTAATTAACATTTTGTAATTATATAGAAATAGATTTTTGACTATCGACTCTACTTTATATAAGAAGAGAAACACGACTCTCCCTTTACAAATATCCTATTTTAACTGAAGCTCTAAAATATTGAAAGATAAATAATTAAGCCGAGTTTCAAAGCCTGTTTGTCGTAACAAAGAGTAGGTCCTTGCAATTTCCCATGCGAAGCGTGCACACAGGACATTGTGACACCTCATTCCATTAACCGTAGCAGTAAACAATCATCTCACTATAAAGGTAAATATCTTCATGTTTTAAATAGATAGATGGAAAATGTAAGATTTACAATCAATACAATTAATATCTTAAGATATTAGCTAAGGTAAAATCGTCGCGCCGTGGCACGAGCTCTGTAAGTGCGGCGGTTGCGGGTTCGATTACCAGTAGGGGAAATAAATTATCATTTGTTAATATTTTCATTAATTCGCTCTGGTAATAAGGCAAAGCGCGACGTTGTTGTTGAGTTTCGCCACTCAACGTCTTAACATAAAGACTAGGTTGCCAACCCTACTATTTACGGGATACAGTGTGAAGCTGAGAAAAAAATATTAGCTTAGCTTAAATGGGAATTTTATGTTAGTGTAATATTACGTGTATGAGGTGTGCTGTATTAAATTATTAGAGAAAACAAATTAATTAAATTGTTACAAATAAAAGAATATGTGTGTTATTACTACAAAGTGTTGCATTCTCACAAATGTTAATTATTTAAAATTAATATTTTCCCCGTATGGAAAATATTAAATATAATATTTATTATATGTTTTTAATAAATAAGTGGCCACAATGGCACAAGCGTGTGACTGTAAATGCGATGGTTGCAGGATCGATTCCCACTCGGGGAAAGGAATTATTATATATATTATATTATATTTTCATTTCATGCGCTCTGGAAACGTACAGAGCGTAGCGTTGAGTTCCACCACTCAACACGCAATGCCCCGAAAATACGGCAGAAATTGGGGAACGACCTGTCTCAACACTAGGTTCCTCTGCCTATCCTTCTATATTACTATATACGGGTTACAGTTTGAAGCTGAAAAAAAAACTAAAAAGCGAAAAATAATAAACATTTTATTATTAAACTTAGTTTGTAAAAATTGCGATAGGAGTTTACTGACTTACTAAGAAATAATATTAATTATATTATCATAAGTGGACTAACAACCAAATCTATCAAAAGGACAAAAATAAAATAAATCAAAATAATTTCAGATAAACTCTTTATTTGTATGTATATTTATAACATTTCTACTACATGAAATTATTATATTTATTACACAACATAACTTATCGTATGTATAATAAGCTTATTATATAATATAAAGAACACTAGTATTTATAGTGAAAAAATTATCACCAAAAAATATAAATTCAAATTTGAATTTGCCATTGAACGTCGAATAATTATATAATATAAATTATTATTAAATTCAGTGCATTCCAATTTAGACTTAGATATTAAGAGCTTAAAGAAAAAACTCTTAATTAAACTCAACACATTGTGTGTGTGCCTCCAGAATTCGGCATAAAGTGAGGAACGGAGTGTTTTGACTTAACACTAGGTTCCCTCTACCTACCCAGCTGTGTGCGAGATACAGCGTGAAGCTGATTAAAGAAACAATGTAATATAAATAAACAATGTAATATAAATAAAAATGTAATGTAATATAACATGAGTAAAATTTATTATTTTCAAAACTAACATTTTTTTTTATTTAAAACTTATATATTCAATAATTATTATATTTTAATAATTTAATTTAAAGTACATATGTATGTATATATAAATAACTATTTACATAGCTAGAAAATACAACCCATTTAGATTTTTTAGAACTCAACCATAATTTGACTATTACAACCTTTTCTTACATTTTATCATTATAAACTATATTACTAATACATATAAATGTTTCAGAACAGCGGGCAAGAAATCGATTTCTTAATAACAAACTTATAGTAATTCATTCAATAGACAATAATGTATATACTATATATTACAATCAACATACTACCAGTATACAACATAATATATAATATCTTTTTAACCGACTTCTGTAAAAGGTGGTTATCAATTCTACTGTATTTTTTAAAGTTTGGTACCTTAGAACTTTTGACTGGGTCAACCTTTGTTTGTTTCTTTTTAATTTGAAAGCTGGTCGTGTGGTCCCATTTTAATTTGGTCCATTTCTAACACTGTTGCCCATGAGATAATCATATTAATCTCAAATTTGCAGTAAGTATCACGCCATCAAAGATTATTTTTTTATTAGCTAGGATACACTTTAAGAGTAGTTTGATGAGAGTGTAGTTAGGTTCCCATTATGTTCCCGGTTGTAGTCTTAAATATATTGACATGTTGACTTCAAATAACAATCATATAGTATAATTATACTCTTATCATTTTTCTCTCACAACAGGATTAACGTTTTTATTTTTATTCCGCTAATTAAGCACTTCGTTTGTAATAGAATTTTAAGGAAACGTTCAATTTCCTCTCAGCGAGCGAGAGTACGGTATTACCTGTTACCTAATACCTTAACAAAGATATGTATATTCTATTCAAAGTTCATTCTTAGGTGTTGCTGGAAATGTTAATGTTTGTTATTATTAGATAATATTTTACTTTGTTTATATGATTTTTACTTTTTACAGTTTATGAATCATTTAAAACAAAAGAAATGTAATAACTTTAATAGAATTAATATTAACATTTGATAATAGAATTCAAAGTATATAGAATATAGAATATATAATATATTAATTACTATGGAATACAAAGTCACATTGTTTCCAGGTAATTTTTTAGCAACTTAAAATTCTAAAATTAAAATATAATCAAAATTATTAGCTAATATTGAACAGCAAGTAAATATGTTAAAGTGATTTATTTTTCAAGTTTAAGAAAAAAAATCAACATTCTCATGTAAAATATTAAATATAGCTACCTCACAGGAAGCCAAATACATTATAATTTATTTAAATTGAATGATTATTTATTAATTCTATTTCCTGTGCCGCCCTCAACTTTCTATGCTACTACCATTTACAGCCCGCTATTATTTAAAAAGATATAAACTAAAATTATAAAGAATAGATAATATTCTATTAACTTATACTGTATACATATAAATAAAATTGAAATGCCTGTCTTTCAATTTTCCCTAAATAATTAGGTTATGGGGCGCAGAATGTGACTGTAAAATCAACTGGTTGTGGGTTCGATCCCCACTCGAGAATGTAAAATATTTATTTACATTTATATTTTCATTTCTACGCTCTGGTGTCGAGGCAAAGCGCGGCGTTGAGTTCCGCTACTCAACACGCAATGCCTCTAGAACTCGGCGGGAAGTGGGGAACGGTGTGCCTTAACAATAGGTTCCCTCTGCCTATCCTGCTGTGTGTGGGATACAGCGTGAAGCTGATCTAATTTTTGATTTTATAAGATTATGAAGTCAAAGCGGGCAAAGCTGCGGTCGGGTCTTTTTTGTAAAAACAAAAAATGATGTAAACAAATAACACATAAGATATAAAAACGTGGTAAATTTGTATAAAATAATACATATATATATATAATTACCTAGTGTATACACAGACAGAAATACAATGTCTAACGAGTATTACGGTAATTCGTAGCACACAATATTTTAAACATCTATATATTTTTAAGTGAATTACTTACAAGTCAAAAGTCCATTGATTGTTCACACTACGACACAGATTCTTGTTACTTAATCTAAATTTCTTTATCATTTTAACTATTATTTTTTAAACACAGCGGTGGTAAATTTTCTTGAACATTTATTAATACCGAAATTTCCTTAATGTATACTATTGGATTTCGTGAACTTTAACCGTCGCGATTTTGTCTCGGTGTTCTGTACTTGTATTTGACATGGATCTGAAAGAAACATTAAATATTACACTTTCGTATATAATATAAAACGTCAAATATATTTGGGAAGTTATTTTTTTAGTAAGCTTTTAAAATTGGTTGAGTGAAAGTTATTGAAACTTACCATTATATGTATCTAAGCTGGCACAACGCTTCCTCGACACGGGGGACGCTGTATCACTGCTATCACGACGATAGCCAGGTAAAATTCTCGATTCCCACCGTATACTACTATCGGTTTTTACAGAGCTTGTCCGCCTCTCTAATGTCTCTAAATCAATGTCCTCAAGTCTTTCTATAGCATCTTTTATATCTTTGCCGCTGTCCTATTAAACATTAAAATCTATATTAAAAATTGATAATTTATACACAAGCATATTTCCATATAAAACAGAATAAATAACTTACCGACATATTACAACATCCGAAACAGGGCATTTTTAAAATGTATTTTTATCTGAATGTCACGAGAGAAAACTTTTTAACAGTAACACGGGACGACGATGTGTAACCGCGAAAACGAGCTCCTTTATTGAAGGACTTGCATGCAGTGTGAGCGAGCGGTCGTTGGTTCCTACTGTATGATATCTATTAAAGCTGATACGTGAAACATCGACGAATCTATGTTGAATTTATTACAGGCAGTTTCCTTGTCTTTTTTAATTAAAACATTATATGATTTTAGTTTTCTAAAAATATATTTTAAATGGGCTTTAAGCAGTTTTTTAAAAACTTTTAATCACTTTTTTAGAAATTAATCAGACGAAAATAGCGCCGGGAAATGGCTCTTCCACCGTTACGCTAGAGCTCACTTCGCCAACTGTCTGCCGCCAGGACGTTGTAAACTTTCAGGACCGTACATCCAATGGCGCGCACTGTGTATTGCGATACTTTATTGTGATTGTGATATTTCTATTCACATATACATATGGAGGATGGATTTTAATAAAATTA
Organism: Heliconius erato x Heliconius himera; assembly: GCA_013421005.1. NCBI lineage: Eukaryota > Metazoa > Arthropoda > Insecta > Lepidoptera > Nymphalidae > Heliconius > Heliconius erato x Heliconius himera. The sequence goes on from JAATLQ010024052.1 coordinate 165,265, forward strand.
TTATTAAAAATAGATCAATCATTTCATGTTTTATAAAAATAAAAATGTCATATTGTTAATATTAAAATTAAATAAACGTCTTTCAGATTCAGGTTAAAAACGTGTTTTGGATAATAATTTATAGTATCATCTCTTTTTCAAAAACGAACTAAACAAAAAATCAGACGACCATTTAGTTTCAAAATCTCTCCGAGCATGCGCTCTTGCTGTGAGTAGTTTGGAACTAGCAGATTTTCCTCAATCAGTGGGAGGTCGCAGCTTTCCGTTCAGTTTCGTTGTCATGGCAACATTATTCAAATGACGTTCAACAGGTACCTAAATAAATGAGAATAAACTTTTCTGTTACGGGGGCTGCAGGTCTATGGGGCTATACATACGGAATCTAGAATTAATATGCTTAAATATAACACATTATGGTTGATCTTTTGTTCGTTTGTTGTATATAAGTTATAATCTGTGTATATGTATATACATATATATATATATATATATATATATATATATATATATATATATATATATATATATATATATATATATATATATATATATATATATATATATATATATATATATATATATATATATATATATATATATATATATATATATATATATATATATATATATAGTCGAAAGTCATGGTTCAGTTCAATATGTTTAGAGAGGCGTGGCCAGTTACAGCAGTCATCGGAACGCCTATTTCCAATAACGCCGGTGCAAGGGCAGTCCTACATAATTATATAATAACATCTTATAAATATTATATAAACTTATATAACAGTAATTCCACTATTTTAAAGTAAGAAGATTATATTATTGTTATTATTATAGATTGTTTCTTCAGTTTATAATCTTTTAACAAAACTTCCTTTTTTTTTTAATTAAGTAAATTTATAGTGTACTAAATAGAAGTATTTTATGACTCTACATTCGTCTAAATTTAAAAGATAAAACTATAATTAAGGTTTTTCTAAGGTATGTATGTGAAGGTCAACACATATTTTTTAATATCATACCTATGTTATAATATAGAAAATTTAGTGATAGAAAATTTACACTATTAAACAAATAAAAATTGTATTTTTAGTTTACATCTTTTTAGAGGCCAATCGTGGCGCACAGTGTGACTGTAAAATCGACTGGTCCGATCCCCACTCGAGGAAATTAAATATTTGTTAATATTTATATTTTTATTTCCTCGCTCTGTTATCGAGGCAAAACGAGGAGTTGAGTTTTGCCACTCAACAAACAATACCTCCATAATTGGCGCCGGAAAGTGGGGAACATAGTTTCGTAACACTAGGTTCCCTTTGTGTACCCTTAAAAAAAATTGCTTCACGCTATATCCCGCTGTGTGCGAGATAATTTTTAATTTATATTTTCAGATAGTGAAAAATTAGAAATTGAAAGTAGGTACAGTATCGCTGTTTCTTTAGCTAGACGAAGACAAACATAATTTAAATCTTAAAATAATAATAATAAAAAATAAATGATATTAATAAATTAATAATAAAAAATGGTATCTATAGGTACCATACCAGGTATATAAACTTATCTATAGGTACTCAACATTTCAGGTAATAACTTACTTTCTTTTGGGTTTAGGTAGACAAGAGAAACTATTATGAAGACACTCTGTTATCTAATTATGACATTGCATTTTGAATGACAAAACTAGCCAGGATATATCTATCTAGACAGGATCTATATGACAGACATTAACTTAACTTAACCTAGGTTCACGCTGTATCCCTGGCGGTATAGCCAGAGAGAACGGGGCGCCTATATGACATATATGACCATAATTGAAAAATATAAATAATTTTCTTCTGATCAGATCCACAAATATCATGCTTACAAATCACTTTCAGTTATATAAAAGAAAGTTTAAATACTAAAACCCGACTACTAAAACACGCTTTAAAAAGCACGAAACAAGAAAATAGTCTATGTTGAAAAAATATATGGTGGTGGTGTCTTTATTAAATTGAAATTGCATCCATTTTAGAAATTTTGATATTTTGTTAGTTTATTCTGATAAAATTTTTTTAAGGGCTCTTAAACCAATAACTTATTTACTTTAAATACTCTGCATTATCATATATCGATGGCATTAGTTAGTAGTTGGGAGTAGTGACTCCCAATTACAGTAAAAAAGTAATAAAAAAGTGGTATAGACCAGTGGTTCTATAGGTACTACTTTTGTATATACCCTGTGACCTTACATATAACTCAATGTTAAAGCTAAAACAGATTTAAAAAAATCAGCTTCACGCTGCATCCCGCAAACAGCAAGGTAGGCAGAGGGAACCTATTGTAAAAAACACTCTGTTCCCAATTGTTCGCCTTATTATGTAAACATTTTATTTCCTCGAGTCGAGATCGAATCCAACACCAGTCGTGTTTACAGTGACACACTTGTGCCCTTGCGCCACTACTGTTTTCAAAACTGATTATTGAATTACCAATAAGATATACAATAATTATCAATAATTCTCTATACAAGAGAGCAAAGAAAAATGAAGCATCGTGTAATTATGATTCCAGTTATTAAAATATTATAGTTAATATGGATATTTCCTATCAATATCGAATATTAAATTAAAGAAATCAGCATTTTTACTACAATTTTAAATTAAACAACTCCTTATTTGTAATTAATGTTATTTCATTTAACTATCACGAAAGCAGAAACAGAATAAAACATTTCTATTAACGCTGCCTTCCATTAAAATATCTCGCAGTTACCTACCTACCTAAGTACTTATTACACTCCTTCATTCAAAGGAAATACGAAATAAATGTTTAATAAGTTCTGAGCGAGCGATCTATACCGTCCACGGTATTATATTAGGAAGTATTCAAATATTCACACACCCCATATAGTACCGTACGCGTATATGTATTTACATAGAAGTATGTTTATTAGCCGTCGTTGTATGCACTTTACATGCAGTACACAAACGCACCGCTGTTCCCGGGCGCACCTGTTGTCTGGATCGCCCGTGTCAGAGAGCGCGCCGGGAAAAATCAATCAAGCTCATATATCTTATGTGTATGATGTGTTAAAATGTGTGTTGGCTGTAAGCGCGACTGGTTGCAGGTTCGATCTCCACTCGAGGAAATTATTATTTTTTATATTTTCATTCCTTCGCGTCGAGTGTTCAGGCAAAGCGCGGCGTTGTGTTCCGCCACTCCTGAATTCGGTGGGAAATGGGGAACGGAGTGTCATAACGGAATGTGTTTAGGTGTAATCTACTGTGGCTGAGTGCGGGATACATCGTGAAGTTTGTAAAAAATTCTAATATTAGTGCAGTGACGTGTAATTAAAGCATATGTCTATGCGTTGCCGAAAATACCGGTAAAAAAGGTAAGCACAAAAATATACATGTATTTTCAACATTTATTATTATACGTTTGACGTAGTGACGATTGTTGGAAAGAAAACAATAGCTCAATAAATTTCTGAAAACTTCACACAAAAAAAATATATAAAACAAAAGCGGATTTCAGTCACACACAATTACATTGCAAGCGTTCAGAAATGTATTCAGCGAACTCGTGTACATATTTATGTGTTTGTTGTTTAAATATTTGTATTATTTAAAAAAAATGAAACAAAAAATAGTAATCCTTTTTTAACCGACTGTGCGTGGCAAAGGAGGATAATATGTTTTTGAGGTAACAGTCATCAAAACAATAAATAGGAGGACGTACCCATTTTTAGTTCAAAAATTAAATGTCTTGGTCCCGATTTTACGGATTATTCCCCGTACTGTGAAAAATATTTTTTGAATAAATACAAATAAGTAAATTCGTTAGTTATGTAGAAATATTCTAAAGATTTAATTGTCTTACAGGGTGAACCAAAATTATAATCTTTAAGCATACTTAGTGACGATTTTACATAAAAAAAATATATTGATATCACCAACTTTATTAAAAACTTAAATAAAAGAATAAGCAATAATTTAAATACTGTTTAGTAAAATTTCTTATCCCGCTTTTAGCGAAAGAATTCCGCTTTCTTACTTAAAATGTTTAAAAATTCCGCCTTCCTCCGAGATAAAATCCCCATTCCTAAGAAGCGTCGCAAAAACCAAACGGGTTGATCGATATTTATGATTTTTGTCATTCTGTTCGTTATAGGCTTATATATAATTCACCACACCAAGACATACTTAGTTAGTCGATTTTTATATTTTCATTTTGACAATATTTTTAATAATCAGCTTCACGCTGTATCCCGCACACAGCAGGGTAGGCAGAGGGAACTTTGTGTTAAGACACTCCGTTCCCCACTTTCTGCCGAATTCTGGAGGCATTGTGTGTTGAGTGGCAGAAATCACAATTAACCTCGACACCAGAGCGAAGAAATTGAAATATAAATTTAAGTAAATATTTCATCTCCTCGAGTGGGGATCGAACCTACAACCAGCCGGTTTCACAGTCACACCTCGTAACACGTTGACAATATTAAAATGAAAATATAAAGTCACACGTTGACAATATTAAAATGAAAAATATAAAAAATCGACCAACTAAGTACCTAAACATATGAAATATCGGTTCCATTGAATACCGGTATAGGTCCCTATCCTTATTTAAGTTCAGTAATTAAACATTTTAGCGTTTAATTATTCCGCTTTTATTACTTGGGGATAGCAGCAGCGATAGCCTCCTGCTAGTGGTATGGCCGTGGACTGGAAAAGAAGTTAAAACGTCGTGGTAAATAAAAACAATAATATTTAAAAAATATGAAATCTGACTGCACAAAAATTAAAAAGAAAAATAGCAAGCCCAATAAAGTCCAATAGATATACTTAGTTTATTAGTATTAACAGTCGATAACAAAAGATTTAGTAGTATTTGTGTTAGGAATGCTTAATTATATCTTTATATATTTTATAATATCACTATCTTTTTAGTTATTTAATAGCCGTTGCTCCATAGAGCGTCAAGCAATTTGTATAACGGCGACAACTTTTGTTTGTTCCACTCGTCGCGATATTGAAATTTCAAGTGAAATGTACCGATTTGGATTAATTAAAGTGACTTTAATAATTGAGAGAAGAACTAATACTTTAATATTAATACTTTATAAAATAATTGAGTTGGAAAGCTTCATCAATATTATAGATGTAGAAAAAAAATTAAAAAAAAAATCAAATCAGCTTCACGCTGTATCCCGCACACAGCAGGGTAGGCATAGATGCTGTAAAAAGTGATAATATTCCTACTATATAATATATAGTAGGAATATTGATAATATTCCATTTACATTCACATTTTTCTGCATTCGTGTTTTAGAAAATTTACTTTAAACATTATAAGCATTACTTAAGTACATATTATTATAACATCTATGTTCGTTGTATGTACATACGTATGCCGATTGTGGATTCTAGGTTCCCAGGTTCCCTCTGCTTACTCTACCTAAAAAACGAGTGTACGTAAGAGGTATATTTAAGTACTATTATAGGTACATGGTATAGTGGATCAACATTAAATATCCTCAAAATACGCTCTAAATACACGACAAAAACATTTCTACTTTCTGACGTTCTTAAATAATGTTTCTTATTATTTCCTTTACATGGCTTTATATTTAAGGGCTATATTATAAGAAAGAGGATTTTACAATATCCAAGAATTTTCAAGAAAGATAATTCAAATATTCGTAAATCAAAATTATACAATATTTATTACTAGCGGACCCGCGAGGCTTCGGCCGTTTGAACTATATGAAAATGTATTAAGTATATATAAAATTATTTTCTGTTTTCGATAGGATTAGTAGGTAAATATAAGCCTCAATGTTTAAAATGAGCCGATAAAGAATAATGAGTAGACATAAGCAAATGAAATACAATATTAGGAAAAATATCTGAGTAATTAAAATTAACAAACAAAATAAATAATAGAAAAAAATAAATCAAAATCAAATCAGCTTTACTCTGTATCTCGCATACAGGAGGATAGGCAGAGGGAACCTAGTGTTAAGACACTCTGTTCCCCACTTTACGCCGGTTTTTGGAGACATTGCGTATTGAGTTTCGGGACTCAACGCTGCGCTTTGCTTTGACCCCAGACCGAAGAAATGGAAATATACATTTAAATAAATATTTAATTTCCTCCAATGAGGATCAAAACCACAACCAGTCTCGTTTAGTCACACTTTGTGCTCCTGCGCCACGACTGGCATAAAAGTAACTAAAGGGAATTCTTAATATTAAAAATAATAAAGCCCATGTTCGTACCAAGACCCTCAACTATCTCTATATGAAATCGTGATTATACAGACAGACAGACAAAAAAAAAGAAAAAATGTCCTCTATTCATTTTAGTCAAAAGTAGATACTAAATGTACAGACAAAATATATTAACTGTTTTATAATATGTATTGACAAAGTACTTTATCAGATTTATTTAACTTGAAAGCAAAAGGAATCGAGTGTTATAAGATACTCCCGATATATTTACTTCCCGAATTTCCAAGACATTGCGTTTCGAGAAATGGAACACAGCGCCGCGCATCGTCTTACCGGAGCGGGGAAATGAAAATAGTTTTATAAATGTCTCGAAACGAAAACCAATAATTCAATCCAACATAAGACGGCTATGTTTACAGCCAATATTATTATATTGTAAAGAACAATCAAATAAAAAACATAAATGTGAAATGAGAGCCAAGTTAAATGTTAAGCACTACTCGGAAAAATGTTATGTACAGGCTTTATTATATTTACAAGTTAGTGTAGTTCCAGTTCTTGTACTGGATTATTTGGTTGATATTTGATTAAAATTTTAGAGCTGGAATTTTATCCCGAGTGAACACAAAACTCGACATACATATAGATCTCCCATTCTTTTTCAGTTCAGTCGAGAACGACACATAACTTAACATTAAAATTGGTTCTCATTTCACATTTTTACATCTTTGGATGGGATATAATTATATCCCTTACTATATAATTATATACCCTACTTTTCGTAAAGAAATATTATTCTTAATCATTTATTCCTAGTTGTTTTTAAAAACGCTTTATTTTCCTACGTTCTGTGATCTAATTTTTATTGTTACATTTTCTTACTTTTTGGATACTATTAATTAATAATTATTAATTCTTAGTTTTTACTCAGATATATGTATAACAGTCTACCTTGGTACTATATATCAAATTTTTAGATCACCTAGAAGTGGGTTAGGTTTTTGATGAGTGAGTGAAGTCAGTCATAAAAAGCCAGTTTTTAAGCACTAATATCAATAACCATTTGAGTTAAATTGTTGAAATTATTAATATATATTATAAATATATAATATATTTTCTATATTATAAATATATAATATATTTTCATAAATGTTCTTGTTTCATGCATGTAGACTAATTGCTTAAGTTATATAGGACTCAAAAGTGTTCATTTACAACTTTTTAACTTGGCTGGACATGCTGTCGGCTGTCTTGGTAAATAAAAATTTACTAAAGCTTTTACTGGGCTATTTTGGGCATAACAATCAAAGCCCCTATAAATCCTTCCAACGTAAATCTTTATGGAAAGTGCAGTCCAGTTGAGGATTTACATATTGCCAAATCTATATCATAATAGAGGCCGGTCGTGGCGCAGCGGCACGTAGTGTGACTGCTAAACCGACTGGTTGTGGGTTCGATCCCCACTCGAGGAGATGAAATATTTACTTAAATTTATATTTCCATTTCTTCGCTCTGGTGTCGAGGTTAAGCGCGGCGTTGAGTCCTGCCGCTCAACACGCAATGCCTCCAGAATTCGGCAGAAAGTGGGGAAAGGACCTCCTGCCTACCCTGCTGTGTGCGGGGTACAGCGTGAAGCTAATTTATTTTTTTATATCATATTTATCCAGATAAATTTTACATAACAATATTAGAAATTTATATTTAACAATTTTTAAAACTAATTCCGAAAAACATAATTATATAAATTTTGAAAATATAATACCTATGATCAATATGCTATATTTATCTTTATTGGGACTTATTAAACAAAAAAAATTTAGAAAACTAAGATAAGTAATTTTTTTATTACCAGTAGGTACAGATAATTTAATTACCACTATATTGCTGTATTCCTATAAATGATAAATGGATACAAAGTTCTAATATGAAAAATCTGTAAATAAGAATGTAAAAAAGTTACTAAGTTTAACTTTTTAGTTTCTGTTCCATATTCAACTGCGAATAAGATCATCGATATAAATCTATCTATATTTACTTGGAAGATCTTTAAGAAAAAAATATTCTTAGCACCTTTATTAATGCAGTAGAACACCAAGCAATGATTTTTAAAATGTTTGTCTGTCTTTGCGTTTGTTATTGCTAATATCAGAATTGGCTTAACCGATTTACATGCCGTTTTCGCTATTGGATTCTTTTTTTAGTATCGGTTCATATATAAAGAAATTATAACGATTTAAAGTACTTTGTTCGACAAATTAGCTAATTGTTATAACAGTTGTTTTATCTATCTGTTTGACCGAATTGGTTGAATCTTTGAAGCTTTCAATTTGTATGATGATAAAAAACATCGAGATTTCAAGATTTAGGATCGGGAGCGGTGTTTATGCGGGAAATTTGATCCCCACTCGAGCTACATAAAGGCTGTTTTGATACAATAAAAAAGTTATATCAATTTAAAGTATGTTGTTTGACAAAATTGCTACTTCCTAAAAGAGTTATCCTTATACAAATGTTTTCTTGAATTGGCTAAGTCTTTAGTTTTCAATGTTTTGCTGTTTAATATTGTTTGTAAATTATTATTTGTATAGTGATAAAAAAAAACGAGATTTAGGATTCTCTAATGTTAATTGACATCCTCTCAAGCAGCCACGTAATACATGCAATTTGTCAATGATAGAGATTTGTGGAGCATTATATAGATAACTTAAGTTTTAACTGAGAATTTTTGCGGAATCAGAATTTATATTAAAAAAAAAAACCACGTTTATAATCTGCGCGCAGTTTACGGTTTACCTAGACGTAACGTTACGTAAGTAAAATAACTAAAAAAAAAATATTATGATAATAAAATGAATTGCCAAAACAAAAAAAAATAAATTTCGATTTATTTAATGCATATCCAAACAAATAATAAAATTTTTAGGGTTCTGTACCTCAAAAGGAAAAAAACAGACCCCTTATATGATCACTTTGTTCTCCGTCTGTCCGTCTGAATTTTACTTTATTCGCCGCATCATTAAAACCTATAAGTTATTTCCCAATCACAATCCTGAAATTGATACAGAAGCCTCGGTGGGCGAGTCCGACTCGCGCTTGGTTTTTTCGTATTTTCTAAAATACACTCACATAAACCCTGCCTACCCTGCTGTGTGCGGGATACAGCGTGAAGCTAATTTTAATTTTAATTTAATTAATTTTTCACTCACATAAAAATTCGTATTTTTCAAGCGGGCGAAGCCGCACGGGTGCCGATAATATTACATATTCAAATTTTTATACATATTCATATTAAATTATTCAAAACAATTTTCATTTCCTCCGAAAAACAAAACACGATATTGAATTTCTTCTATTAATATGCAATGTTAAGAAATTAAGCCGATTTATTTCTTACAAGAGGTTTCCTCCGCCTATCCATACCAGATCACGCTTCGTACTTTCGAAGAAGGTAAAAGAAAAAACAACAAATCGAAACATAAAATGAGGTTTCTTAGATTACTAAGGGACCGAATATTTCCACATTTTAAAACTTTTCTTTTAGTAATTCTTGGTGAAACTTTGTCCTACGCAACACTTAAAACAATAACGACTGTAGGTACTCAAAGACATAACAACAATAAGAATAAAAAGAATGAAAATAAAATTCCATCTCAATCAATTATAACAAGGCGTCAAATTTTCTTGTTCAAAAATCAATTGAAAACTGAGTTTTCTTATGCTATATATACCTCACTCACCTTTATTACTTATAAAAAGTATATATCTGAAAATATATGTACCTGGAAACTATTGGACTGAGCGTGTGTAAATAGAAAAATATTGTTTTTTATAAATATGCATTAAGATATTTATGTATATGCTCTTATAACTTTCATATAATAGTATTATTGTTTATTGTTATATATCTAAGTTACTTTAAATACTTAAAATTAAAAGTGTTATTTTCTTACCATCATGTCTTGGATCGTTCTGCCAATCCTCTTCTGAAACAATAGAAAATAATAAATACAAATAAAAAAAATATTATATTAGTAATCAATCAATTATTTGGAAATAATCAGCTCTATACTGTATTCCGCACACAGCAAGGTAGGCCTCTGCCTTGGTGTGTACGTAGTGCTAAGACACTCCGTTCCCCACTTTTCGCCGATTTGTGGAGACATTGCGTGTTGTGTGTGGCGGTGGTATTTTGTTATTTATAGTAATTCAAATAAAAATACAAAATGGTGATTAACAAACTATAAGAAACGATTTTTTTTCATATTTTTTACATTTCTGAAGTGTTATTCCACACTTAGAAAAGGAAAATATTTTTTAGAAAACATATAAAATAAACAAACACGTTAATCAAAACGATAAAGTAGTAAAACCAAGAGTTTATGGTAGGTACCTATCTACATCTAATGTGGGAATGATTTTTTTCGTCGTCCCCATATTGTTGGGTATCGTTGGATAGGTTTTTCAAAATTATTTGCGTTAAGTAGTTATTTGGGTATCACCGTTCATTTTTCGTTTTTCTATTTAATAAACTGTTCGTGACTTATTAAGCTATAAAATGTCCATGTTTTGGTTAGAGTCAACCAATTAAACGGTTGTTGTTAAAAAATCAAACATCACCGCAGTAATACCTATGTAACGAAGTTAAAAAAAAATAACGCATTTAAGTTGGCTTTAAGAGTTTACGAGTTTTTAATATACTTATTTAGTACTTTTTACTCTCTCTTGTTTCAGTTTCCTTTAATTTTAATTTTGACATCATTAATTCATAAACATCAATTGCTTATACACATGTAACATGTTAATATAAATAACTTAATTTAACATTACATAATATGCTAAATTAATATCATTTATATCTTAATAGGTGCATAGCTTGGAGCGTATAATAAAACTATATGCTAGCTCATATAATAATTTATATAAAAAAACAGGGCTTGATATTTAAAGTCGGCACTGCGGCGTCCTATGTCCTATATTAAATTGAGTGGTAGTAAACAGTTGATACAAACTTTTATATGATAATGTTCAAAGTGATAGTTAGTTTGGCATTTTGCATCAGTTATACGATATTAAAATATTTTACTGCAGTCACTCGTGTTTATGTTTTTTTTCCTAGACTAGGAGAGTACACTATATTTGTTGCTAATAGAAATGTTATTTTTATTATACTGATAGTGTCAAAAATGTCAGTCTCTTATAAGCCATTTAAAAATGTGATTTTATAAAGCTTTTCCAAATAAATAATATTTCAATAAAGATTACTCTACTACACGATACGATAGCTGTTTCTAATTATATAAAGTAAGTTAAAATAATTTATAAAGATATATAATTCTTGGTTAAAACACAATCTGTAGCTTTGATAATAGAATATCGCTTATATAAATGAAATATGTGTACATTCCTATAGTATTTGGCTCTCACCGTAAGGAGGAGGAGGAGGTAGCTCTGTGTGCGATGCCTTTGCTAACAAATGACTATTGGATGCTATCGACATAGACGTGGTCGGCCACATATCTGTGTCTGTAGGTGAACATAGAATGCTCACGTATGATCAGAGTATTCAGATAAAGAACGAGCGCTATTATTATTATGTCGTATAAAATGTTATGTAAGATTGTTGTTTAAACTTTTATGTGACGAAATATATGTTAAAAAAATAAATAAATCAGCTTCACTCTGTATCCCCCACATAGCAGGGTAGGCACAGGGAAGAAACTGCGTTCCCCGCTTTCCGCCGAATTCAGGAGGTGTTACGGGTTGAGCGGCGGAACTCAACGCCGCGCTTCGCCTCGACACCAGAGCGAAGAAATAAAAATATAAATGTAAATAAATATTTTATTTCCTCGAGTGGAGATCGAACCCCCAACCAGTCGATTTAACAGTCACACTTAATACCCCTGCGCCATGTGCGCCATGATGGCCTCACATAAAATATGTTTACATATATAAAATCCTTCTGTTTCTTAGTGATAGAACAGAGAACAGACAACGCACATCCGAAGCTACACGGCGTAGCACGCTGAAATTTAGCCTGTAGGTTAGGTCCTTGGGGAGTGTGGGGGAGCACTAAGTAATGATTTCTCGAAATTCCTATGGGAATGAGCAAAATGCTGTTGCGGGGTGAACTCATTAAAGACATAATAATAATCAAAATGACGACAACTAGATGCCATGATATTGTCACAATTAAAAAAAAACTGTAATGAGTGAAAATAGTGTAATGTAGGAGGTATTCCAAAATGCTTTCTGGCTTTATATAACATAAATCATTACTTTAAATTATTATTTTAAAGTAATGATTTAAGTTATATAAAGTCAAATCACTATTCTAACTACTTTTAATACTTATAATGTTATTTATGTATACTTTAGTATAACGCGGGTATAGAAGCAATGATAATGTGGCGAACGCGACACTTACCAGATCCCTACAAGCTATATAAATTATATATAAAATATTATATATATAAATAAAACATTATTCATAAAATAATTAAAACATAAATACAAATATTAATATAACATATGTACATATAATACTTTATATACTTATATAAATTATATAGTAAATACATATTATAACATATACATGTAATACACAACATAAATATTTACACTTTAAAAGCAAATAATTAATTA